>OZ014438.1:20991752-21143418 GCA_963966035.1 Acleris laterana
CGGCACCCGTGCCCTCGGAGCACTCAATGCGCACCCAGCCTGTGAACAATTCAAATAACCAATGTGTATGCAAAATCGTTAGTTTGCATGTATAAAAACCCATAAACTGTACTTTCGTATTGATTGGGTCATGGTCAGACTAACCTGACAGGGGCGATTGCTGGTCCGGTTGACAAGAGAGACAATAGCAGCGCACCGGTCCCCAAGAAACGGCCCGCAGCTCCGGACACGGCGTGACTAGAAAATGCCAATACTTCAACACCAAATGAAGATGTTCGCAACTCTCCCCCCACGACTCCCAGTCTTCGAGACTCTGGCCCTCGCGCTGTCGTTCTAAGCCAAGTAATCTGTTTAAGTAATTAAAGTTGCGTAGAGATAAGTTGTCGACCCGGAGGTCGTCGCGGCGAAGGGAATCTTCGGAAAATGCCTGTTCATCGCTCAGGTCAGGCAGGCCGGCAGGCTCCAGCGCTAACGCGTCCAGCGCCTCAGTGTCCACGCTGTCAGCGTCACTTGCCTCCGGGTACTGGTCGTTGTGCCGGATGTTCGTGTCATACAAGCTCTCGGGCTCGGGCGCCACCCCGTGCCCCACCTCCTCCCCGTCACCACCCACTCGACCCCCCGCGCTCAACGTGTGCCTCAGTGACTCTTTCGGCTCCACGCTTAGGGCATACTCATCTGGCAGCTGACAAAAACTATGCGTCGAATGGCTCTTCTGTATGCAGCGGTTTGCCGACTCGTTGTTGTCTATCGGTACCGATTCATCAGTCAAGATTAAACTCTGGTGAATCACCGTGCGGTTAGAACAAATCTTTCTACACTTAATTTCTTTGTTCTTGGCGTCGTTATTGGTCGGACGACTGTTAGACGAGTCGGGATGCGTGCTGGGTCCTGGTTGCGAATATAACGGGTCGAGCGGGTCGAGTGGACCGAGCGGGTTGTGCGGGTCGAGCGGGTCAAGCTGGTCAAGCGGATCGAGCGGATCAAGCGAGTCGAGCGGATCCTCCGAGAGGTTGTCGTGGCTGTACGCTCTCATTTTCCGCCTGGGGTGAATTTCAGGAGTTTCGGGAGTCAGCTTTGGCATTCTGTCGTCGTCATCGTCGTCATCATCGTCGAGCAGCTCGAGCTCAGCCAGCGACTCCTCGCGGAGGTTCTCGGCTATGATTGGCAGGTCGAGGGAAGCTCCGCTCGCAACTACGGTCGGGTGAAGAAGGACGGAAACCTGTAAAAGAGCATCAATTTATATTTATTACTAGGTTCCGACTTTCCCACAAAAGAAAGGAACCGGCAGTAGGTATATGAAAAAAATATTTTTATTCGAATTTATTGAAATGTTGGCATAATGTAGGTTATGAATTTCTAATTCAGATTGAGTATGGAGCGTGAGCACCGCAAATGACTAGTTTATGCACTAAGAGGATTGTTACGCTTTAAATTTTCGTAAACATGGTCAGACTTTTTTTAATTTTTTGGAAATGTTGTAGATATAATGAAAAACTGAGTCTGAACGTTTTGATTTTTAAGAAATATTACTCACGTTAAAAGTTATTACCACCCAAAGGTTATTTTTGACTTAAAACTTTCCCTGTCGTGTTTAATATTTAAAATCAAACTAAGCTGATTTACTAAAAAAGGAAAACGGCCGGACATAGATTAAAGTGTACTGAATTCAATGATACCAAAATTGTACGGTTCGTACAACGTTTTAAATGATAATTCTGATGTTCTGAAGATAACTTTATTTGTATTAAAATAAGTTAATAATAGCGAGTACACGCAACGGCTGATATTGGTGAACTGTCGTGCATCGACCTACATAAACGTAAGTCGGCGTAAGTTGATGATGATGCGGAATGTACGACGTTGGATCGTACATGTTCCAGAAAAGGGAAAGGAACATGGAGGGGTGGATAGGACTGCTTACGGCGCCTGTGATGAGGGAATAATTCTTAAATATTGTACATGTCATCTTAAAGCAATTAAATTCATTCTTACATAGTTTTATTTTACTATACACTGAAACTTAAGTGTTTTTCAAATGTTGGCGAGGTCGCCTTATTAACCTTATTAACTAAAGACTGTATCGTTTAGTATAAATACATACAAAACCTAGTCTAACTTTTGACATCCGTATTATTTTAAATTACAATGTTGTGAGGATATGACCTGCAGGTGTTTTTTAACCATTTCATCTGATATAATATGGTTAACTTTTGTGTCTTGGAGACTTTATGATGCTTTCAAATTCGTCCCCAAAATATATTTCGGACAAGCCTATTGAGCTCAATTTGAAGTATTTCAGCAACTCCTATAGTATAATTTTAAAATGCAATAGGTTGGTATGCAGCCAAAACATGTGAACTAAGTGTCCCCTTCATGTTTACCCGAATGAGCATCCGCAGAATAAATATGATAGATTTTTACTTTCACACAAAAGCGACTTTTTACGTAATGTTTTGGTTTCCCATCAATATCTGGTGCGAGCGGGAGGAGGGAGACTAACCAAAGGTCTCAGCCAGACCCAAGCACAATGGACAATCGTGGCGTCTAACCATCGGTAAAACACGTCGATAGAAACGCTTCTTAATAGTTATAATAGATGTCAAAGTCGGAGTTGTAATGAGTAATATGCCATATTCTCAAAATGGCCACCGCCCATCGCCATCCATGCCTTTTTTTTATTAAAAATAAATTAAAGAGAATGCTCAGATGTTTTACTTTGGGAATCATGTGTAATTATGGTTTGCGTAGTATGATAATTTTTTTTGGTTACGTTGTCTAGCTCGCAAACAGTAAAATTTATTTTGCTATTTGTCCACTTTCGTTAACATCACTCAGATGGATTCGGTAAATTTTGACTAAACCATATGCCTCAAGTCGAGCCCGCAGGATGAAATGTGTACCTAATAAAAGCACTAATTAAACACATGTACATTTAAATCTAAAAAATACTTTAGGAAAGAAAGACGACTACGTAAAGTTGTATTTATACTTAACGATACAGTCTTTAAAGTTGAATAACGCGGACTAGTGAATTCGACGTCACTCTCGTCGGATAGGGTGATATTCGTCGTGACGGGGACCCGTCTGGTAGATTGGATATGCTCCCTCAGTGCGTGTGGCTGCATCGCGCGCGCTGGGCTCGCCGCCGCAAGTCGGGCTGGCGCGGGAGCCGCGGGATTCGCGATTCTGGGTCCCTCTGGCACTCTGGTCCTATTAAGGGCTCCCATTTGGCACGCGCGTAGTCGTCGCCATGCCAGCGCTATGCCCATGCAACATATGATGCCTGTTACTGTGGCAATTAGTCCATATTGCGTGACATCGTGAGATGGTGTTCTGTCCCTTTGGATGACCTCTGCGCCATTCTTCTTCATCTCTTGTATTTGTTTTCCTATTTCGTTTAATTGTTGATGAAAGTACGTATGATTGTCGTACTCGTACGTTATTGGTTCAACTATACTCGTCTCGTTGATGATAGGTATGGGTAAATCTTTGATGTGATTTATTGGAGGTATTTCGATCTTGAATACATCTGCTTTTACGTCCATTGTATTGCTTTGCTTGCCGCGAGAGTATATTGTAAACTCTGTTGTTTTGATTGTGCAATCCCCGCTTAGACTAATAATTCCGTTTCCAGTCAGCTGTACTGATGTCACATGACTCCTACATATGATACGAACTGTGCATTGTTTACAACTTGCATATAGGTGCGAATTCATATCGTTTAATTCGGCCCACGTGGTTTTGCAGGGTTCCGTGTTGATTACGCACTGTTTTGTGATGTCATTCATGACGCATATGTTTTGATCTGATGTCATGTGGTACACCGGCGTCTGCAATAGGCACAGCTGGCTAGCGTCGTCGTATCGGTCACAACGCAGTAAGTCTGCTTGAGTCATGGTGAAATATGAATCTTTCTGGAGGTTCATAGCTATGTAATCTGATACGGGTATTATATTTATCATACTGTTGTTTACGCTGTGGCGAGTAGGAATAAGTCGATATATCTCGTAGGGATCTCTGGCTACTAATGGTATTCTGATTTCTATAATGAAGTATTGCCTTGTCATCCTCGCCTTAACTTTCATCATATGATATAGTTTGGGTAAGTCTGTTACTATGTTGTCGATTGGTAATGACAGATCTTTTGCTAGTTGGCCGGAGATGACGTTCAGTTCGTCCGTTAACTGCTCTGGACTGATAAGATGAATATTAAATGTTCCGTAGTGTAAATCAACCATTGTATCTAGTAGGTAGTCTTGAATTTTTCGTAAATTTCGCAAGATTGTGTTTGCAATGATCGCTGATAATGCAAAACTATTGCTATTAGCTGTACTATGCATATCCGTCTTTAGTTGATTAGTCATCCTTTCTATTTCCTGGATATGTCCGTTAATGTATTTATGCTGTTGCTCCATGGTGTTCTCAACTCGTTGTAAAAGGTTATTTTGTGCTTCCACAATTGATGTCTGTTTTTGCCATAGTACTGCCAAGTGCTTCTGATTAGATCGAATTGACTCGATATCTTTCTGATATTGATCTGAAAACTAATCGTCTAGTACACCAAAAAGTGTAAGTGCTAGATTGCCGACCCCATTTATAAGGCCACGACGCGCACGTGGGACCGCGTGGTTGATCTGCTGACCGAGCAACATGTGATTGTAATGGTCGAGTTCTTTGTAACTGTGATGTAATTGTAACATGATTACATCGCACAGCATGGGCTTGTCCATGACGTTGCGATGATTTCCAAAGTTATTTATACATTTAGTGAGTACTTCAACACCCGTCCAGTAAGGGTTCATGTCGTAATAAACTACCAGCTTCCATTCATCCCGGACAAGATGCATGTCTGAGATTTTATCAAAATAAATGCTCTGATTTCTGCTTAGTTGCGCTATGTTATAAGCGCCTTGTGTTGGTAATATGAGCATCATTGTAATTAATGTAATAAACAGTGATTTGCAGCTTGACATTACGTTGTTTTTCTTTTGTGAATTCTGATTAGGGCTCCCTGGACCTTGATGATTATCATTTTTCTTCGGTCACAGGTAGTGGTGATAATTTTATTATTGGCCTCTGTACTATGCCGTTTTTCGACTTTACACTGACGACTCGCACGTGCCCGTCTTTTCCAGGATGCAGTTCGACAACCTTGCCGAGCGGCCATCTTCCTGCTGGCAAGTTAGCATCGTGTATGAGGACGATGTCACCTACTTTCTGGTTTTGTTGTTGATGTTGCCATTTACTACGTTCTGATAATTTACATAAATATTCCGTTTGCCAACGTTTCCAGACATCGTGGAATATTTTTTGAGTGAGCTGCCATCGTGTTCTAGCGTCCCTTTCTGTTTCGACAATACTGAGCGTGGTACCACTCGCTAGGAAGTGTGAAGGTGTTAAGAAGTTTGTATCTTCCGGGTCTTCTGATATAGGGCCAAGTGGTCTTGAGTTCAGACCAGCTTCTAACTGTGCGAGTAGCGTTGTAAATTCCTCGAAGGTTAGTTTTTGTTCTCCAAGGACTCTACGTAAATGATGCTTTAGACTCTTCACAGCCGCTTCCCATACTCCACCTGCGTTCGGCCACGATGGTGCATTAAAATGAAATTCGATGTTCATTTCAGCTGATTGGGCGTAGAATTCGTCGTCCAATGTCCCTTGTAGGTTAATGATCTCTTCCCTTAGGATTCGATTGGCTCCGACGAAATTGGTGCCGTTATCGCAATAGACATGCCGGGGCGCACCTCGACGAGCAGCCATTCGTCGTAATGCTGCTAGAAATGCTGATGACGATAAATCTGAGACAAGCTCCAAATGGACCGCCTTCGTTACCATGCAGATAAAAACGGCAACATAAGCTTTATTGGTCTTGATACCCCTGCCCTTGTTAGCCTTGATGTCGACGTACCCAGTGAAGTCTACGCCGGTGTTGTAAAAAGGACGGGTCGGGTTACTACGAGCTGCTGGTAGGTCCCCCATTATTTGGGTTTGTTTTACTGGATCGTGTCGTCTGCAGGTGACGCACTTGCGAAGTCGTTTCTTGACCGCTCTATTCCCCCCTATTATCCAATAGTGCTGCCGGAGTCGGGCCAGAGTCATTCTCGCTCCTCCATGGAATGTCTCACTATGAGCTTGATCTATGAGCAGGCTCGTAAGATGACCTTCATGGGGAATGATAAAGGGATGCTTCATTGTTGCGTTGATTTGGGCGTGCTTGATACGACCACCGACTCTTAAAAAACCGTTTTGATCTATGAACGGTGTTAAGCTAATAATTTTGCTCTTAGTATCAATCTTTTTCTGATTTTTTATATTATATATGTCATGGCAGAGGAAGACCAAGAAGAAAATACTTTGAGCAGATAAAAGAGAAGGTTAAGGTTGGGTCGTACCAGAAAGTCAAGCAGTTGTCAGAGGACCGGAGCGGTTGGCGATTGCTCCACCGACAAGAGCATGGCTCTTAAATGGAGAGAGAGAGAGAGAGATATGTCATGAGCAAATTCCTTTTGTTGATAATAGTGTATTATCCTTTGTCGTGCTTCTAATAATTCGTTGCATGATAAAAATGTTTGCTTAGGTCGGTTACGTGACACCACTCTAAGTACTCTTGCTAGTACTCGGGTTGCACGAGTGAACTTACTCTGTTTGTTTACAATGTCGCTTATGACGTCAACGTGACTAATAGTCGTGACATTTATTTGAATGCTTTTCTTAAGCTCTTGATCAGTTTTGTATACTGGATGATTTTTATCATCTAGTGATGTGTAGTTTTTTAACCACTTAGGTCCATTCCACCACAATGGATGGATTGGTAAAGGCAATTGGTACAAAGTCGTAAATCGTTTGTCACCTTCAATTTTGTGTCATTTGGCAGTTTGATGAACTCATTGCAAAAGAAAATCGAATGATTATTTTTGCAATACAGGCACTTGTGTGCCGACGATACATGATATGATTTCGCAACATTTTTGCTGTTGTAGATATTGCTATTGTAGGTTTCGTTTCTGGGATATTTGTTAAAGTTGGTGTTACAAAATAACACTGAGGTGATTTTTTCAAGCCAAATGAGGGCGCATAGTGACTAGTTGTTTTGTGCATATTGCTGTCCTGCTTTCGCCGGGACGCCTCGAGTGACGTAAACTTGCTTTCCAGAAACTCGTAAAAATCTGATAACGATGGCAGATCTCGGGGAGATTTCAATGACTCAATGTAATCTTTGTGTGTTTCAGCATCCAATTTTTGCGACAGAATGTGAATAAGCAGGGGGTCCCAGGTATCAATTTTGACTCCCAGGGTCTTGACGGCATTTAAGTACTCTTTAGTACTGTCATGGATTTTCTTGATAAGGTATGATGTCTGCTGTTGCATTACTGGTAAGGTCATAAGTATGTTGATATGTGAGCTAAAGATCAATTTAGTGTTATTACATCTGTGATTGAGAATCTCCCAACACACTTGGTAATTCTCTGAGCTGATATTCAAATGCTGAATTAGTTTTTCTGCTTCATCTTTGACCTTGCTCTTTAAAAACTGCATCTTCTGTGCGTTTGATATGGAGCGATTGGTATGAATAGTTTCGCTAAATAGATCTTTGAATGATACCCATTTATGATAATCACCATTGAACGCAGGTATGTCCATAGTTGGTGTAGTCTTAGTTATGTAGGATGCTGCCCACATTTTTTTCTTGATATCATTATATTCTTTCTCATATCTTGTGAATATACGTTCATACTCTGGGTCTTCTTCGTAGAGTTCACTATCGATGTCCCAATGCAAACCGTCGATCGCATTCCTACGAGAATCCACGAGTTTCAAAACGTCTTCATATTCCCACTTCTCTGATAGCGAGCCAAAGTCAATATTGGTAATAGTTCGAGCGAAAGCTTTAAAATTGCTCTTTTGTTTACGGCGTTTTTCTTCTAACATGCTTGAAGTGTTAACTACTAGGGACACGTCAGTAAAACAACAAGCTTGAGTAACGACTGCCGTAATATATATTCTTAAATCTACCCCCATACATGGATGTTCGATAATCATATCTACAACCCCCCTTTTAAGTTCTATGACTCATGCAAATAATATTTATACAAACTAATTGACTTGGCATATTAGATTACAGTCTGTAATAATATAATATGTAATATATATTTTCTTATATAGTAACATTCTCCTCACTAAAATTTACATAGCATCCAAAGTAAGCATTTAGGTACTTATCTTGCTACCTACTTAAATTTCTTTACTGATTTTCGTTGAATATGCTTATGACAAGCTCTTTCATATTACATATCTATTACATTTCTTCTAATTTATGTTGTAACAAATTAGGAAAGTAAACATTTTTTTTTTTTATCGAAATTGACACTACGTAAATTACTTACCTATCATGCACAACTACATAATAAAGTAAATTTACAATAAAATCAAAATTGTCACTCAGTAGGACATTTATTTTTATCTACTACATTTATTTATATTTTATTATTTGTTTACTTTTACTTTTTTTTTTTTTTTTTTTTTTAATTAAAAGCTATTAAAAAATCTGTGATAATTTCACCCTTTCGTACCTATTTACAATTAAATATTCATCATAATGACTGTATTTTAATGTATCTACGTAAAAGGTACTTATTATAAGTTTTGTTTATATTGAAACATGAAGGTGCATCGGCGTGTTCGCAGTAGTGTTCAATAGCCCCACCGATCAGGAGCAATCACCAACCTGCCGGAGCGAGTGATATAGTTGTTATCATTGTTGGTATGGGGGCGGGGCGACGCTGGGGCTGCGCGTGCGCCCGCGCCGCTGCGCTCGGCCGACTGAGCACCAGTGGCTATCGCGTTATCACTCGGGGCAATGATATCATCGTAAAGATGGGAGCACACAGTGGAATTGGAATTACGAATTTCTGGTCTATGTTGGGAATCTGGTATGAGATGACGTCTGTTTCGTATCAAAATACCTCCTTGTCGTATTTGAACCACATATGACCGTATGCCTTTAAGGCTTAAAATGGACCCACTAACCCATTCTTTATTTACTCTGACCTTTATTTTCTGACCCGGCATTAACTGAGGTAAATCTTTGGCTGTCTTATCATAACATCGCTTTTGTATTTCTTGTCGTTTCAGTAACTCTGTTTTGACATGTTTTTGAATTTTTGGCCGAAGAAGCCGAGGTGAACACGGGACAATGCTTCGAAATTTTCTGTTATTTAGCAATTCTGATGGAGACGCTAACGTACTACTAATGGGAGTATTTAAATACTCCAATAATGCTAACCTATAATCAGTTTTTTCAACACATGTTTTTTTCATGATGTTCTTAAGTGTTTGTACTAATCGCTCCACTTGGCCATTAGATTGCGGATAAAGGGGTGATGACGTTATGTGTTCAAAACACCATTGTTGAGCAAACATTTTAAACTGATACGATCGAAATTCAGGCCCGTTATCTGACATGACTGTATTAGGGATACCTTGATGACAAAAAATGTGTTTTAATTGGTTTATCACGTGTTCAGATGTTAAGCAACTTAGTTCTACTACTTCTGCGAACTTACTGTAGTAATCTACTACTAACAAGTATTTTTTATTTTTGAAGTGAAAGATATCTACACCCAATTTTGACCACGACCGGTCTGGCACTTCGTGGGGAATTAATGTTTCTTTCCTATTTTGATTTTTATGTGTTAGGCAAGCTTGACAATTATTAATGTAGTCTTCCAATTGTGTATTAATGTTTGGCCAGAAGATAGATTCCCGAATTCTTAATTTGCACTTTTCTAAGCCCAAATGCCCAGTGTGCACACGCCTAAGCATTTCACTACGCATGGGAGTCGGAATTACAACTCGGTCTCTTTTCCACGCCATGCCGTACGCTACCGTTAACTCGTCCCGGTAATTCCAGTATGGCTTAACTATGTCATTTGCTATTTCTTGTTTGTGCGCGGGCCATCCGATTTTTATGTATTTTAACAAGGCTTGCAACTCATCGTCATCTTGTGTCTGTTTTTGAATACGAACGAAATGCGTGTCAACTAGTGGGTTACTCATAAGAACGGCGCACACTTGCGCACGTGCGTCTAACAGATCGCGCGGCTCCGTGGCAGGCGCCGTGGCCGGTTCGACAGCGCGGGACAACGTGTCGGCCACAAATAAGTACTTCCCGGGTTTATACACGAGTTTAAATGTGTAAGGTTGCAAACGGAGTAACATCCTTTGTAATCTAGCCGGGGCAGTGGCAATTGGTTTACAAATAATACTTACTAGTGGCTTATGATCCGTTTCTATCATTACATCTTTTTTGCCATATATATACGCGTAAAACTTTTCACACGCATAAACACACGCTAACAGCTCCTTCTCGATTTGAGCGTATGCCTGTTCCGCCTTCGTCAAGGACCGCGAAGCGTAACACACAGGCATATCGTCCTGAAGCATACAGGCCCCTAACCCATTTTTCGACGCGTCAACCGAAATTACAACGGGTTTTTTTAAGTTATAGTATTGTAAAACGGGTGCACTGGTCAAGCATTGCTTTAGATCTTCAAAGGCTTTATTATGTTCATCCAACCAATGCCATTCAATATCTTTTTGCAACAACTGTCTAAGACAGTAATTCCTGTCGGATAAATTTGGTATAAAGCTTCCTACATAATTTATCATTCCTAAAAATCGTTCTAGATCCTTTGTGTTCCTTGGACACGGCATGTTTTTTATTGCCGAAGTGTATGAACCATCGGGATAAATACCGTTTGGAGTAATTTTATGTCCTAAGTATTTTATTTCCGAGAGGCCAAACTTACATTTACTTTTATTTAACTTTAAATTAATCTCACGGCAACGGTCTAGCACTTTTTTAAGACGGATGTCGTGTTCCTCTTTGTTCCTGCCATATACCAGAAGGTCATCGATAAATAAACACACTCCCTCCAAGTCATCAAAGTGCTCATACATCCGCTTATGGAACACCTCAGACGCAGAAGTTATTCCAAAGGGCATGCGCAAAAACTTATACCTACCAAAGCAAGTATTGAAGGTACATAAATCTGTGCTTTCTTCATGTAAACGCAATTGCCAAAACCCTTGTTTCGCGTCCAAAGTGCTAAACAATTTAGATCCTCCCAAATTGACTGTCATTTCATCCAAAGTTGGTAATTTGAAGTGTTCGCGCCTAATAGCTCGGTTTAAGTCTCTCGGATCTAAACATATCCTAATGTCCCCGTTAGCCTTCTTAGCCACCGTCATACTATTCACCCAATCAGTGGGACCCTCAACCCTAGCAATAATGTTATCTTTCGTCATTTCCTCAAGCTTCTCTTTAACGCTATCTTTCAGGGCTATTGGCAGTTTTCGCGGCGCGTGTACCACCGGCCTAATACTTTTGTCTAACTCAATCTTGTACTCACCTGGCATGCATCCTACTCCTTCAAATAAGTCCGAGTACTCTTTATATATGTGTTTCTCTATTTCAGTTACCCGATTACTGCCGACGGCTAACACTAACTTAATTACATCTAATTCGCTACACGCATCCCTACCTAATATCGGAGGAGAAGACACATCTGCGACTACAAAGCCCAAGATGTATACACGGTCTTTGTATTGTACTTTCAAATTACACTGTCCAACCACTTTAATATCATTGCCCGAGTATCCACACAATTTTATTGACGTAGTGCTTAAATCGCCTTCAGATAGGTCTATCTGACGTAAGTAAGTTCGCGGTAACACGTTAACGTCAGCCCCAGTGTCTAAGTTAAATTTAATATTTGTCTTACTTATCAACAAATCAATTGACCAATCACTACGCGAACCAGAACAGTAGTAGATTACCTGATCGGCAGACTCGTCAGCTCGAACCTCGTACACATTGCACATACGTGAAAAATGATCGTAGTTGTTGCACTTCAAACATCGCCTGCCCGTTGCAGGACATCTAAAGTTGTCATGAACCAATCCACACAGAGAGCACATAACTTTTGCACCACTATTATTAACACCAAATCCACGCATGTGTTGATTATATGACTGGCCGCCACGACGCGAGGGCTCCGCAAAGTGTCCACGCGGCGGGGGATGCGCGGGCGCGGGGGCCGGCCAGCGCCCGCGCGCGCGCCCTCTCATGGCACCGCGGCCTCCAGGTGAACCTCTCCGAGTTACCCACCTTACGTTACTTGGTTGACTACCCTCATTCCAATCGTATTGGTCCGAGCTTCCCATTTTTTTATCAATGTGATACGCATGATGCTGCACTGACTCTTGGCTTATGGTTCCAGCTTGAAGTTTTGATATCTGGGCCAAATTACAAATATCCAAAGATTTTGTTAAGGTCAAGTCTGGTTCTCGTAACAAACGCTCCCGAAGGGCACTCTCCTTGATTCCACATATTAATCTGTCTTTGATTAAGTCGTCTTTTAAATCCTTAAACTCGCACGAGTTAGCTAACTTTTTGAGCTCAAACGAGTATTGTTCAATGGACTCGCCCTCACGCTGATCACGCGTGAAAAACTTATGCCTCTCTATAGTTAAATTCTTTTTGGGCAAGAAAAACAAATCAAAACGTTCAAGCACACCTTCCAAAGTCGTCAACTTTGTCGTGTCTCCGAATTGAAGGTACACTTCACGACACCGCTCACCAATAATGTGCAATAAGATGCTTATTTGCACTTTATTATCTTTACTCGATAATTCACACGCGTCGTGATAAATTCGAAATGCACATTTCCACTTCGTCCATTCCAGTGATAAATTTCCCGAGGTGACGTTTTCTAAATTATTGTCGAAAACAAATGGCGGCGGTGGTGGCAAGACGGCCTCCATTGCTTTAAAATCGGTTATTCTCAATTAATCCTAATTCCAAGTTCAGTACAAGTCACTACTGTACTTGGCTTCTAAATGTACTTATTTATTCACACTATTGGTTCTTTTAGATCGGCTGCGCCATGTTAACTACTAGGGACACGTCAGTAAAACAACAAGCTTGAGTAACGACTGCCGTAATATATATTCTTAAATCTACCCCCATACATGGATGTTCGATAATCATATCTACATGAAGTACGAGTACCCGTGTGTTTTGAACTGTTTTCCATCGCCCTAGTTCTGTCGGCCTGTGGTGTGGCGTTTGGGGCCTGATTTGCGGGGGCTGCTGGGCTCCGCTGCGCAGGCGCCAAGGAACTTAACACCGTATCAGTGTCAGCTTCCGGGGTGGATGACACAATGGATGGCTTTTCTATTTCCTCTGATCTAGGAAATCCTTGTAAACTTTTAATTAATTCCAACGGAGGTGGTAATGGTTATTCATTTGATGATGGAGCCTCCGCATGAAGTAAGTATCGTTGCAAATAAGATGATAATGTTTTACAAAAACTTTTGGTTGTTTCGTAATAATCCTGCTGAAAGTACACGAATTTGTCGTTTCGATGATCGACCAGTTGCAGATGAATACTATTAAACTCGTTCCAGTACGTCGATAACATATTGATTCTTCTGTCAATGTTTGAATAAGTCTTGCGTTCCGGCCCATCCTTTTTGAAGTTAATGAATATCTGCTCAATCTTTTTCATAAGAGTATATTGCTTCGAAAGTAGGTCTTCCATCGTAGACCTTTCTTGATTACTGATAGAGACGATTCACTGATTTAGCTATGTGGTTATGTAGCCTTTGTAAGTATATATACCTTCTCAATTCCACCAGTGAGACCCGCTTGTGGGAGGCTGGGGAACCGATTTACTACCACACTGAGGTCCCACACAAACACAAGGCTAGAATGATGCTGCTTATTCCTGATAGCTGATTCTGTTTAATCCTGATAGCTAATGCTGCTAGTTACTGATATACTGATGAATGTAGCTCCGTAAGGTAACTGAAAACTTCCATCCGGCTCGAAGGACCATAAAGTTGTACGGTTCGTACAACTTTATGGTCCTGTAGGAAATTGCCTCCAGGACTTGCAACTCTCTCCCTATCGCACGATACGGATCGGGGGGCAGGGTATTGTAGTGATGTCGGAGGTGGTATCGGTATTATTATCGCCTAGGGAGGAGAAAGGAATATCGATATATCGATCGATACTGAAAGGTTTATCAATAAGGACTATACAAATAATATCATGAAAAAGTTACGGTGTTATTATAAAAATCTTAGACAAGTCTTACGGTTTTCTACGGATGGACATATTTTTTTTGTAATAACTCCGTTAATGTCTATGTAGGTATTAGTTTATTGATTATTTAGGGCTGATTTTTCTATCTCCAAATAACACTATGTGTCAGGAAAATTGTAGCTCTGTCCTTATCTTTCTTATGACAAAGAAAAGGAGAGAGGTACAATTTCCCTGACAGATAGTGTTATCTGGAGATTGAAAAATCTGCCCTTTGTCTTTTTATTTTAGTGTCCTTATTTAACTTTTTATAACTGTTTATACAGTGTTTACTTGGAAGTGTGGATCAAATCGATCAGGGACATAGAGCCGGTCATTTTTAATCATTATAACATTTATAACCGATAAGTGATAATTCGATTCTTGTCGGTTAAAAAGGTATGATTAAAAAACAAAAAATCGCAATCTCTCAGACCAAAATTTGGTATAAAAAATAATTAAAAAGTTTTTTTTGTACATTTTTGGCTATAAATCAAAAAGTACAACAGAAAATAAAAATAAATATTGCAAAATGCAGATTAAGTACTTTCATATGACAACCTATTTGCTATAATCAATCCACTTTCAACCCCCCATTCTAGACCCCCTTTCAAATGTTTATAAAACAATTTTCATGTTTTTTTACTCAAAACAGATGCGGGCAAGCAAGTTGTACAACCATGCCAAGTTTCAAGTTGATAGCATTTGTAGTTGCTGAGAAAGCCTGCTGTGACATACAGACAGACAGAAAACGAAGTCTCACCATAAGGGTTCCTTTTTTACCATCTTGCTATGGAACCCTAAAAAGTAACATCTTGAAGTAACTGATATTTTGTTTATTGCTACATATTACTTTATTACAATCTTTCTCGAACTGCCATAGGTGTTTCTAGGAACTCGAGGGTCTATCAATTTTGGTAATAAACACTGAAAATAACTCTCTTCTATAAGGTATAGGTAATAAGTAATTTCCCACTAAATATCTACACTGTGCAATTTCAAAGTAATAATTTAACTAATAAGTCACAAAAAAAAACGAGATGTAGGTAGATAACTTGTCGGGAATGTACGCAAACCGCAGATACGGTATGAATTAACTCCAAACTCCGCGCCGAGTCACGCCGCGCGCCGCATCGGTAGAAAGCCCGCGCACGAGGCGCGCTGGTACTATCGTATTGTGCGTGAGATTTTGCGCATGTTGTATAACGGCGAGCGATGTGAAACAGATAGCATTTTTTTAAATACCTAGACGCTAAAATGACTGGACAGATTTGGATGAAATTTAAATTGGAGATAGCTTTATACCCTACACACACACACACATACACATAGGCTACTTTCACCCCAGAAAAAATTAAAGTTCCCGAGGGAATAAGGATAATTGAAATAGACGCGGGCGAAGTCGCGGGCAGAAGCTAGTTTAATAATACACCGTGCCCGGGACGTACCCGAAGGATTTTAACAGCATGTTAGTGATAGTGAGATAATTTGGAGTTTAAAATGTCGTATTTATTACGACGACCGATTTTACCTCATGGTTAGTTATGGTCAAAATATATCATATCACATATCTGCACGAAGCCAAGCGTTGACATAGTCACCCACTGATGGCTGTCAGTATACAAGCTCCGTTTAAATGGTAAAATGACTGTATGTAGCGTGAAAGTGTGCCAAAATCGAAGTGCAAACGTTAATATGGTACGTTGTCTATTAATTTTAATTAATGAAAAACAACATAAAATAATATAACAACCATAACACAATAACTGAAAAAGAAAACTAATTTTAAATAAAACTAACTCTAAATATATAAATTAACTAAAACATTAAATCTAACAATGCCCCCTGCGGCATTGTACCAAAGATGCTGGCAGCATTTCCTCGCTGGATTGTTAAACTTATACGTTGAGCGAGGAAACTGCCAGCTCTTCGGTCTCCCGTGACGTCAATGAGCCTCTTCGAAACTTCTTTGAAGAGGCTTCGAGCGCTAGGACCCCACGGACCAAGGGTCTCGACGCCGAATGGAATAAACGTATATTCTGGGTCGAGACCACTATATTTTACTACCTTCATGCTTTCGGCCGCTTCAGCTGCCGCACCAGCCCTATTAGAGGTCCGGTGGAGATGTGATGGGGCTAGCGTGTCTACACAGGTTGCATCCCACACTAGCACCCGTCCCATATTCCACGGGACCAAGGTCATTCCGTCAGGTCTCTTGCCATCATTTCTAGAAATGCCTGTCGGCTCTAAAAGAGCCGGGACCTTTATTGAGGCAAGAGACCGACGAATGATGTCGTTGAGTGCGGCGTGTCTGGAAAAGCGGCCAGCACTTCTCTGGCAAGAAAGTCCGTGATGTCCTAGCCGATCTACGTCACTTCCGCAGGGGCAGCGATGTGGAGCGCAAACCGGGACCCCAAGGCGAAGGCCAACTGAAAGTCGGAGTGTGTTAGGGTCTAGGAAAGTACCAGTGCTTGGCGAGGGATGAGCTTGAAGCCGGTATCCAGCCTCCCTTGTACCGACTTATAAAATTCTAGCACGATCCGATGCGCAGCACTGGCTAAGAAGGGAATCAACAGTCAATTTACATACTATGTCATCCCAACACCTCTGCGATTTTGGGTTTACAGGAAAATTTTGACCAGGGCAAGCAGTTAACCACCCATTCTTTGCGTCCTCCAATCCTGAAGTCTCATAGTCTCATAGTAAAGGGAATTCCCTAACGATTTTTCCTATGAGACTAGAAGAGCTATGGATCGACGAAAGAAAAGCTGGTAAAGCAATACTAGAAATTTTGCGGATCCCTATACCACCGTACCGAATTGGGAGGGATCCTTGGGTCCAGGAATGCTCGCTTAGCTGAATATTATGAATGGATTGCAGGTTACTTTTGACCAAAATATAAATTTTTGACAAAAGATCTTGATGTTTCCAGAACGGACAGCAGCGAATCACATAAGTAAATTTAGGGACAAAAAGACAGAATTTAATAACCAAAAGTGCAAAATGTGGACTAATGTCAAGAAGCCGATGGGAATGATTTTGAAATTTAGAAATAGAATTTTGAATATAATCTGAAAAACTTTCTTCAAAAGCAAGCAAGCTGCTTTGGGGCAAGTTCGTTGAATTTTTGTGTTATGTCATTGTCAGCGTTGGAAGGTTTTTGGATGAAGAGTTCACACTTATCAAAATTTAGCTCTAAACCAATAGATTTAAAGTTATTTTTTAAAGATGAAAGATCGGAAAGTACTGTATTTACCTCACCTCCTAAGGTCCCATCATCTAGATACCAAATATTAAATTTTGAAGCTAAATTTTGAATTAAAGGATTAATAGCCAAACTGAAAATTGCTGGCCCCAGGGGATCCCCTTGCTGACAACCAACTTCAGATGACAACTCGTTTGATCGGTACATCAACTTCGTTGGATCTGAATGACAGTGAAGAAGATAGTTGTAAATTTCAGGAATGTTGTTTTTTATTTCAGACAGCAGATTTACCGAATTAAAGGCGTTTTTAACATCAATTTTGAGTAACACTTCGCATTGGTCGTCGCTAAGGTAGGTGCGAAGTGCATGAACGGCAGCCTCGCAGCCTGCCTTAACGCCAAAGCCTAACTGAACGGGTTCGAAACAAGATTGTAATTTTGGTAAAATATGTCGAACTGCGATTTTTGACGCAAGGCGGCGAAGTGTAGCTCCAACAGCAATAGGTCTCACCCCACATCTTCTTTACTAAGGGCAATGAGGTTCGCACCATACAAAGTCGGTACAATGTCCGGATGAATGTTGCCCAAGTACATCATGTTAATAAGGGTAGTAAGGCCACTGACAAGATTCTCACCAGCATCACCCACACACCGAGAAGTCAGATCTTTTAAATGTTGGGGTGAGTCCATCCAGGCCCGCAGCAGAACCGGGTTTAAAAGATAATATTGCATTAGTAACGTCGTTGTTTGTAATTTTCAGGCATGCATGGTTTGCTGTTGGAGAGTCGAGAAAATAAGGCGTTCCAGGGGCTGGGGGGTGTTTCGTCTGTAGGGCCAGAAGTGTATCAGGATTATCTGGCGAAAGCACGTCACTAGAAAAGATAAGGCGGGCGGCACCTTTAAGATCTCCGTCGCTAATTTTATTTTCTATTGTTTTCAGCTGATTGTGGGAACTACGAGTGGATTTATGCGAGGGTAAGGGAGTGGAATAGCTTGCACAGTTATTTTTAATTTTTTGGGTTCAGGATAAATTTGAATTGTCTACTTTAGCATTCAAAACCAAAAAAGGAAAAAGGAGCAGGTTGTGCCAGTCTTGAACGGAATTACTTTCTGTGCATTTACATATGAGATGAGATAAATGAGATGCGACGGAGATTCTGGCGCCGCGGGGGATTCGTTTGACTATATTTACATTGTTTTTGAGATGGCTGAGTCGAACATGGAATGGTTGTTGAATAAAAGGCGTAGATGAATCTAAGTTTAAAGGAGAAGCATCTTGGCTTTAGCAGCTGCGATGTGATTTACTTTTATGGATGTTTAAGCCTCGAATGGATTTGAACGATTTTGAACACAAGTTACATGAATGACTGTTGGTTGACATTAATATAAAATCAAAGGGCATAACATACCACCGGTAAATTTCGTTTTTAAGCATTTGTTATATTTTTAAATTAATATTAATGTTTGTATGGATTTCGGAGCGTACGGATGTGGACAGAATTTCCATCGACTATCGCTAAATGGCCCATTCTACAGCTATCAATAGAATTCAAAGTTAAACTTATTTATCACTGTTATCATCATTATCACTACCATCACACGCTTAAGACTCAAGTTTTTTTGAAAACTAATTTTCACGTTACAGAAAATTAACTTTCCTTTAGAATATTAACGAACGACGTCATATAAAGTTTACACTGTAAGAACATATCCTGAATGACGTACGTAAATATTTACTGAATTCTGTATTCGGTTCAGGTTCTGGTTTTCCAGATTTAATCCATTGATGAATTTTAAAAGATTTAACATTAAAATTTAATAACAACATAAAATAATACAACAAAACACAGTAACTGAAAAAGAAAACTAAAATTAAATAAAACTAACTCTAAATATATAAACTAACTAAAACATTAAATCGAAGAATGGCCCCTGCGGCATTGTACCAAAGATGCTGGCAGGATTTCCTCGCTGGATGGTTAAACTTATACGTTGAGCGAGGAAACTGCCAGCTCTTCGGTCTCCCGTGACGTCAATGAGCCTCTTCGAAACTTCTTTGAAGAGGCTCCGAGCGCTAGGACCCCACGGACCAAGGGTCTCGACGCCGAATGGAATAAACATATATTCTGGGCCGAGACCACTATATTTTACTACCTTCAAGCTTTCGGCCGCTTCACCTGCCGCACCAACCCTATTAGAGGTCCGGTGGAGATGTGATGGGGCTAGCGTGTCTACACAGGTTGCATCCCACACTAGCACCCGTCCCATATTCCACGGGACCAAGGTCATTCCGTCAGGTCTCTTGCCATCATTTCTAGAAATGCCTGTCGGCTCTAAAAGAGCCGGGACCTTTATTGAGGCAAGAGACCGACGAATGATGTCGTTGAGTGCGGCGTGTCTGGAAAAGCGGCCAGCACTTCTCTGGCAAGAAAGTCCGTGATGTCCTAGCCGATCTACGTCACTTCCGCAGGGGCAGCGATGTGGAGCGCAGACCGGGACCCCAAGGCGAAGGCAAACTGAAAGTCGGAGTGTGTTAGGGTCTAGGAAAGTACCAGTGCTTGGCGAGGGATGAGCTTGAAGCCAGTATCCAGCCTCCCTTGTACCGACTGCTAAAATTCTAGCACGATCCGCTGCGCAGCACTGGCTAATAAGGGAATCAACAGTCAATTTACATACTATGTCATCCCAACACCTCTGCGATTTTGGGTTTTCAGGAAAATTTTGACCGGGGCAAGCAGTTAACCACCCATTCTTTGCGTCCTCCAAACCTGAAGTCTCATAGTTTAAAGGGAATTCCCTAAGGATTTTTCCTATGAGACTAGAAGAGCTATGGATCGACGAAAGAAAAGCTGGTAAAGCAATACTAGAAATTTTGCGGATCCCTATACCACCGTACCGAATCGGGAGGGATCCTTGGGTCCAGGAATGCTCGCTTAGCTGAATATTAAGAATGGATTGCAGGTTACTTTTGATCAAAGTATCAATTTTCGACAAAAGATCTTGATGTTTCCAGAACGGACAGCAGCGAAGCACATAAGTAAATTTAGGGACAAAAAGACAGAATTTAATAATTAAAAGTGCAAAATGTGGACTAATGTCAAGAAGCCGATGGGAATGATTTTGAAATTTAGAAATAGAATTTTGAATATAATCTGAAAAATTTTCTTCAAAATTAGGAGATCCCAGGAGGCAAAGTGTTCTTTTATCTACTATTTTTATATTTGGTGCAATTTCGTTGAATTTTTGTGTTATGTCATTGTCAGCGTCGGAAGGTTTTTGGATGAAGAGTTCACACTTATCAAAATTTAGCTCTAAACCAATGGATTTAAAGTTATTTTTTAAAGATGAAAGATCGGAAAGTACTGTATTTACATCACCTCCTAAAGTCCCATCATCTAGATACCAAATATTAAATTTTAAAGCTAAATTTTGAATTAAAGGATTAATAGCCAAACTGAAAATTGCTGGCCCCAGGGGATCCCCCTGCTGACAACCAACTTCAGATGACAACTCGTTTGATCGGTACATCAACTTCGTTGGATCTGAATAACAGTGAAGAAGATAGTTGTAAATTTCAGGAATGTTGTTTTTTATTTCAGACAGCAGGGTATCCCTATTTACCGAATTAAAGGCATTTTTAACATCAATTTTGAGTAACACTTCGCATTGATCGTAGCTAAGGTAGGTGCGAAGAGCATGAACGGCAGCCTCGCAGCCTCCCTTAACGCCAAAGCCTAACTGAACGGGTTCGAAACAAGATTGTAATTTTGGTAAAATATGTCGAACTGCGATTTTTGATGCAAGGCGGCGAAGTGTAGCTCCAACAGCAATAGGTCTCACCCCACCGTCTTTTTTACTGAGGGCAATGAGGTTCGCACCATACAAAGTCGGTACAATGTCCGGATGAATGTTGCCCAAGTACATCATGTTAATAAGGGTAGTAATGCCACTGATAAGATTCTCACCAGCATCACCCACACACCGAGAAGTCAGATCTTTTTCCATTGATTAGATTTTAGATGTGTCTGTCTATCCTTTAGATGTGTCTGTCTATCCGTCTGTAAGTATATGACACCGAAATCATATTTAACATAAATGGACCAGTTTAATCTTAGACTCCCATTTGTTAGTAAATTATGAGCATTCAATAATACAAAAGTTTTATTTATCACCTTTATAAGAAGCTATCATAAGAAGAAGATCATAGATTTACCTATATTAACGTTGCATGCAAGTTTGAATTGTTTATCGATATATTTTGAAACATTCCTTGTGGCATCCCTAAGTGGACGACAGGAGAGAAACGCACACCTCTTGAAAAAATAATTACTTGATGTCGCTGTAAGAATAGTTCTTAATTTGCTTAACAAAGAGACTCTTAGAGACATCTTAGCGCCTTCTAGCTCTGAAGAATTAATAAATTACTCCTCGCATAGATGGCAGCTAAGTGACGGAGTAAGCGCTACCTTACGTTCTGAACTACGATGGAAAAAAACGATCTTTCAGCATTTTTCAACCTTGAAAACTTAATACAAAGCTTAATTTTACAAACTACTAACAAAATTATGTCACGGCGTTTTTAGTTCGTAAGCTGTAACCAATTATGAGGAGGTTGTTTTTGTAGTAGTTAATAGAGCGTAAGCGTAAGACGCACACATGTTTAAAAGTGGCGACACCGGGTTTTGTACGAATTGGCGCTCATTAGTCACGACATATCTCCCTTGTTTCTGTGATCTGAGGTTTTATCGCTCGTGGGAAATAGTTTATATACAGGGTGTCCAGTAAGTAGCACGACAAACTTAAGGGGGAGATAAGAGGGGTGGTTGTAAAGTAATCTTCTTGGCCTAAATATAATTAAAATATGTTACTGGCCACTATGGTATCGTATTGGTTGTTTATTCTTTTTTTTTAAATTGCCGCCCTTCTTTTGTTTATTATGTTTCGCTTCGAATTGGCAGCTCTGAGTGGTAAACATGTCGGAAGAAAAAAGTTAAATGATTAAATTGGAGCAACGTACGGTTATTAAATTCCTCACTAAGGAGGGTAATACTCCATCGCAAATCAGACAACGCATGTTAGCGGTGTTTGGTGACTCTTGTCCTTCCGAATTTATCGTAAAGTTTTGATCAAAGCAATTTAAAAATGGCCGCGAGAGCCTTGAAGACGATCATCGCAGTGGAAGGCCGGTTTCCGCAGTTACTGATTAATATGTGGCCAATATCAAAAAACTTATTATGGAAGACCGACGTATAAAACAGTGGGAGATTTCTAGAGACATTGGCATTAGTAAAGAAAGAGTGCACCAAATTATTCATGAGTATTTGGGAATGTCAAAGGTCAGAGCTCGTTGGCTGCCCAGAATGCTGACTCCATTTGATAAGGATCGACGTGTCCAGTGTTGCAAGGCATTTTTAGAAATGAGCAAAGGTATGGAAGAAGAAACTATTTCTAAAATAGTGACCGGTTACGAAACATGGATTCGCCAAAGGGATCCTGAAAGGAAACAGGAATCTATGCAATGGATATTTAAGGGAGAGAAGCCTCCTCGCAAGTTTAAAGTCCGTCCGTCAGCAGGCAAACTGATGGCCACTATTTTTTGGGATGCCGACGCAATTTTGTTAATAGATTATTTACCTAAAAATACTACGATGAATGCTAATTATTACGCTATCTTGTTAATTCAGCTCCGGGAAAAAATAAAAGAGAAACGACGAGGCAAACTGGGCAAAGGAGTTCTAATATTGCACGACAACGCCCCAGTGCACACCGCTCGAGTAATGAAGGCAGCTATGAGTGCAAATGGCTTCGACCAGCTGGATCATCCACCTTATAGTCCAGATCTCCCCCTGCGACTACTTTTTATTCAGTCTGTTAAAAAAAATCTAAGAGTGCGACGATTCTCGACCGATGAAGACATGAAGTCCGCAGTAAATGATCATTTTGACGAGAAAACAAAAGAATATTATTTCAACGGTCTAATGTCACATTATGACAAATGGAATGAGTGCATTTCTCTTACAGGGGACTATATTGAAAAATAAAAAATACTAGCCATGTCAGTATTTTACTTCATACTTAGGTAGATTACTTTCAGCCACCCCTCGTAGGTGGTCAGGTCACCTACCAAATATATAAAAATCACCTTAGTAAAAATCTATTGGAAATCAGGTATTGGAAGTAATATACCCCACTTAAAATTTCAGTAGCTAAAAATGGTGAATATGTTTCAGCGACCAAAAAGGGAACCATGCATGTGACTAGCAAATATGGGCATACAAGGAGTTTTGGAGGATGTGCTCTTCTGCTCCGAGGTTCCATATAATTTATTGTACGTTTCAAAAATGCAGCGTGCTGGAATGACAATAATTTTCAACCAACAAGGTGCACAAATACAAAGGGAAGGTAAAACCATCATGCAAGGTAGGTCAACCAATAATTAATTGCATTAGATTTTCTTCCAGTTGTTAATATTTGCAACCCTGTTTCCCAAGTGTGTGACCATAATAAAAATAATTATTTTTTGTGGCATCAACGTTTAGGACACATAAGTAAAAATATTTTTTTAGATTTAAAAAGAAACAATATGGTTTCTGACATTAATCAAATTAACACAGTGGTGCCAAATGATGAATTATGTGAAGCATGCATAAAAGGGAAACAGAGTCGCCGGCCATTTAATACGGCAAAAGATAAAAGTCATATTAAGCGACCATTGAACATTGTACACTCCGATGTCTATGGGCCTATTACACCTTCGACTGTTGATAACAAAAACTATTTTGTGTTATTTGTTGATCAATATACTCATTACTGTGTTACGTATCTGATAACTTATAAGTCAGATGTATTCACGACATTTAAAGATTTTATAGGAAAGAGTGAGGCAAAATTCAATACAAAATTAGTTAATTTATATTGTGATAACGGTGGAGAGTATTTATCTACTGAAATGAAAGCATATTGTGTTGAGAAAGGAATCACTTATCATTTAACTGTTCCAAGGACTCCACAGTTGAATGGTGTTTCTGAGAGAATGGTGAGAACCATTACAGAAAAAGCTCGTTCCATGTTAAACGGTGCCAAATTGGAAAAACGTTTCTGGGGAGAAGCGGTATTAACTGCTGTTTATTTAATAAACATAACACCTACTAAAGCTCTCAATCCTTCACATACACCATTCGAAATGTGGCATGACAGAAAACCTCAAGTAAAATATTTAAAGGTTTTTGGCTCAACAGTGTACGTTCATAACAAAATTACTAAGGCGAAATTTGATGATAAGTCATGGAAAGGTATACTAGTGGGTTATGAACCAAATGGTTATAAAGTTTGGAACCCAGAAAGCGAAAAGTATGTTGTAGTCAGAGATGTAATCGTGGACGAGACTGATTTTGTTCGGTCCAGGCCTGTTCTAACGCCTGAAGAGAATATTGGAAATTCTCATAATAAAACAACTAATGCTGATACGCTTAAATCAGTACCTTCAGAGTCCCGAAATTTTGACTGCAATAAATCAGATAACTCTAAATCTGATGGTGATGACCATAGCGGTCCTAATAAAATTCGCAAAATAAACCATGACAAATATGAATCTGATTTAACAGTTGATTCGCCATCTCAGATACAAGAAACAGAACCCACAGACAAGGTCATTGATCTTAGAAGGAGTGATAGGCTCATAGGTCGTCCTGCGATATCTTATAAAGAATATGACGATGATTATTTATTGTGTACTCAGTCTGTTTTATGTAAAATACCAAATTCGTATTATGAAATCAAAAACCGACATGGATAGAATTCAATGGGAAAACGAAATTAAGGATGAATTAAATTCTCTTTCTAAAAATAAAACATGGACATTAGTACCAAGGCCTGAGAACAAAAATATCGTAGATTGTAAATGGATCTTTACTATAAAAAATTATGAGTTTGGCAGACCAATAAGATACAAGGCCCGCCTCGTAGCTAGGGGATTTAGTCAGGAATATCTAACGGACTACAACGAAACGTTTGCGCCTGTAGCCCGAATAGCTAGTTTTAGATTCATGGTTGCCTTTGCAAACCAATTTGACCTTTTAGTACATCATATGGATGTCAAAACTGCTTTTTTAAATGGCGAGTTGAAAGAGGAAATATATATGACAGTTCCTGAGGGCGTAGATGGCAAAAATAATTATGTTTGTAAATTAAACAAATCGCTGTATGGACTAAAACAAGCAGCTAGGTGTTGGTTTGAGGTTTTCGAACGATCATTCAAAGAAAAAGGATTCCAAAATTCTGCGGTTGATAGGTGCATATATGTATTAGATAGAGGTGATGTTCGTAAAAACATATATTTAGTATTATATGTCGATGATTTGGTAGTAATATGCGCAGAAATTGAAATCATGAATAAATTCAAAAGGAATTTAATGAGCAAATTTGAAATGTCGGATTTAAAAGAAATTAATTTTTTTCTTGGCATTAAAGTTACTAGATCAAATGATGAAATAACTTTGGATCAAAGTGCATATATAAACACAGTTTTAAGTAAAGGACCCCGGCCGGACCTAAAGTATGGAAAATGTGGTTTCAGTTAAATATCCTGAGATTTTGATATGTTATAGTATGGAAAGTCCTGAACAAAAGTCTCTAGGGGTGCTACCACTGTTTCCAAGTCCTTTTCAGAGTTTCGACAGATTTTGTACTAGATAACAAAAACTATAAACAATGGATGAAATGAAAGAAAAATAGCGTTACAGGTTAAATCTTATCAATCGATATTTACATATTTATAGAATACACATGTACCGAATCACATATTTTACAAGTGTACACTTTTAACTTAGTTTAGGTAATACATTTAATTAATACGTTAGTACGTTACGTACGTTTTTAATACGTTTAGGTAATAGATTTCTATTCGCACAGTCCAGTATGTAATTTAATAATGCTGTACCTACTCGGGTATTTCACGTCTTGTTGATGTCGTGCATAACCAAGGTACCATACGACACTGGCAACGTGAGCACAACAACCTAGTTCTGGCCCCAGTTTTGCACATACAATAATAGGCCAGGATTGGCTCTTCTTCCGGAGTTTTCAATTCAAAAAAACAATTCCAACCCGGTCAGTACCCCTTTGGAAAATAAACTGAATTATGAAGCATTGAATTCAGATGACAAATATAATGCCCCATATAGAAACGTTATAGGTTGTTTAATGTATATAATGCTATGCACTCGGCCGGATTTAAGTACAAGCATTAATATACTACACTCGCGGTCAAATAATTCGGGTCAGAGGGCGTTTTTCATACAAACGAGACTATTTCGAAGCCTTGGTTCCTCGCCAGGGGATGCTTGTAGTGAAATCTGATGATGGATACCCCGAGCATCGATACAGGACTTCCAGAGTGCCTAGGACACCCAACTGATTGAATCTGCGGCTAACGCCGGAATTGTGCATCTTCAGAAAAACATCTAAAATGACAATAAAATGTAAGGAAATCCAAATGCTGACCCAAACTCTCTCGCTGTGGTGTCAACTGATTGTGCTATCAGTTAGGTATCTTAAGAACTTTTGACCTCCTCTATTGAACCTTGGAGTATCCACCATTAAACCTCACTCAAAACAACCCCTGGCTAGGGACCAAGGCTTCGAAATAGCCTCGTTTGTATGAAAAACGCACTCTGACCCGAATTATTTGACCGCGAGTGTAAGTAGATACACAAACAAGAACAACAAAGAGCTGTGGCAATGTCTTAAAAGAGTTTTGAGGTATTTAAAAGGTACTGTCAATCTTAAATTATGTTATAAAAGGTGTGACTATAGAAATATTCTATGCGGGTACGTAGACTCAGATTGGGGCGGAAATGATACACACGTGACAGGAAAAGTACAATGGGATATTTATTTAAACTATTTGATCAGTGTACAATAACCTGGAATACAAAGAGACAAACATCAGTCGCGGCCTCTTCCACCGAGGCCGAGTACATGGCATTGTATGAGGCTGTAAGAGAGGCATTATGGCTTAGGTCCTTAGCAGCTAGCATCAACATGAGCATTGACGACCCCATCACCATCTATGAGGATAATAATGGGTGTATCAGTATTGCAAATAACCCCACAAATCATAAGCGGTCAAAGCATATTGATATTAAATATCATTTCTCAAGAGAACAAATTGAGAAAAATATAATTAAATTAAATTATATTCCCACAGGTCGACAGCTGGCCGATGCTTTCACGAAACCATTACCTGCGGTTACCTTTGAGGCAATGCGAAAGGAAATGGGTTTAGAGAAGTGATTGCTTGTGTTGTGATATATTTTATTTTTTATTAATTAATTGGTTTGATTAGGTTTTTACTGGGTTTTCCCTAATCCTAGCAACAAATGTTGAACCAAAAATTATTGTACATATATTTACTCGTATTACCTACCCAGCAAACACTTGGAAGTCACATGTGTTGTTTAGTTTCTTAATTATGTATAAATGTATACTATAAAGGGTGATTCATTTTTAAGGGGGCGTGTTGAATTATTTGTTTCTTTATTAAAAATGAATTTGTATTCAACCTCCTATTTAAATCGCCATATAACTTTTTATAATTTTGATGACTGTGTCACTACTGTCAATCGTGCTGGCTTCCTAGTGTGAATTATTAAAAGAAATAAATTAATAATTTAAATATAAATAATATATTTTCTTTCCAAACCTACTTCCAATACCTGATTTCCAATAAAATCCCACCATTTTCAAGATATTCCGATTTAATAAAAAAGTTGAAAAATGTTCACCCGCATTAAGTTTTTGAGTTGGGGTATTCGGATTTTTTATATTTTTACAGTTATTATTGATACAAAACTATCTTGAATAGTTGTTTTATCAGGATGCAAAAAACAATGGAAACGTAACTATTATAGATTTTTTATTTTTTTATTTAAGTTTGAATTTCGTGCTTTTTACTTAACTTTAGTCAAGTTTTGAACTCTCCTGGTGAAAAAAATTACATGATCACAGATTAGCCATTAAGCTTAAAACATGCTTGTTTCATAGGCATTCAAAAATGGTACATGTTATATCATTAAATCGTAACTGAAAAAAATACGAGGAAAACACAGTAGGTACACTACAAATCACCTTAAGCCAGTACTTCCTGAAAAGGTAACTTGAGCACTAGCTGTATTAGAATGCATTTAGTTCAGAGCTTTAATTAAATTCAGCAGCAATGCAAAACTAAGTTAAATTCTCAATGACGCTTTTTTTTTAATAGTTCAAAACTATTTAATTTGCTATTTTCTAGGTACCTACTTACCGTTTAGATTTGGGCTGCAACCTGTACAGTGCCAGACTTTTTATTAAAAGGAAGATGCTGGCTGCAAACTCTTCGAATGCCGCCAAATACCAATTCGAAATTTAAAAACGACTCTGATTGTCTTTTGTTTTATTTTTACATTTGAACACAATATTGGTTTTATTTCATGTGTGGTTTGGTTAAAATTGCGATTTGTGGTTTAAGATTATTGATTTTTCTTACATTTCAACAAATTTTACTTACGTTATGTTTAGTAGAAAATCTAACATAAAAACCATATAGATTATAAATAATATTTTATTTTCCAACAAAAAAAATTATAACATTCCACGGTACTTAATTAAAAAAAAACATTATTTTGCAAAATGTAACACCCGCAAAAAAGTACGTCTTCAGTTCAACCGACGCAGAATAGAACGTCTACCATTTGGTGGCGTCACCTTTTGCATCTAAAACGGCTTTGATCCTGAACGGCATTGAATCTACTAACTCTCGACACTCTCCAGGGGTTATTCCATTCCAGACACAGCTTAGTTTCTCCTTAAGATCAGCTTTTGACCTAGAAGGGTCCTTTCGCAACTTCTTCATTTTCCACCACAAAGTTTCTATGGGAGATAAGTCTGGGCTGCTGGACGGCCATGACATGGTAGGGATTTTTTTGGACTTCAACCACGCCATCGTTGTCTTGGCGGTATGGCATGAGGCACCGTCTTGTTGAAAAGTAAATGCATTTCTAAGTTTCAACTTCGGTATAGACGGCAGCAAACTCTCTTCCAAGATGCTTTTGTATTTCTCGGCATTGACGGTTCCATCTATAAATTGCAGACGGCCTACACCCTGTGCCGACATACAGCCCCAAATCATCAAAGATGCCGGAAACTTCACCTTTCGCTTAAGACAGTCATTATGAAATGCCTCTCCTTTTTCTCGAATGACTTTACGTCGTTCGTCGCCAACTGTGACGTCGAATTTCGATTCGTCGCTCCATATTATTCTTCGCCACTGATCGGCAGTCCAGTTTCTGTGTTCTTTAGCGAATTTCAACCTGTTGTTTTTCTATTTTTGAGTAAGTAACGGTTTCTCTTTGGCTGTGTAAAAACCGTAGCCCATTTTCTTCAGCACTCTCTTGCAGGTGTCGACTGATATATTCTTTTTAATAGCGTCACGCCATAGTACGGTAAGTTCTCCTGCTCTTGCACGACGATTTTTCTTTATGATCTTCCTCAGAATCCTGTTTTCTGCTTTGCTAGTTATTCGTGGACGGCCAGTTTTCTTTAAACAGGAGACTGTTCCGTGTTTTCGATGATGCTCGATGATCGTTTGAATTGTAGATCGTGGTAACGACAGGTCCTTGGATATTTGGTACGTCGATTTGCCCTTATTGTTATGAGAAATGATAATATTCCGCACTTCTTCGGGCACTGGTTTACCTCGTGGCATTTTTATAAAATAATGATTAAGAAGTAATGATAATTTGCTTGTAATTTGCCTTTTTATATAGCCCGTTGACATATTAGATGACAGAGAATATTCTTTATTCAATTTGAACTATTATTTTACATCATACCAATTAAAAAGCAGTTTTTATTTAAAATGACGACCTGTTTTGCGTCAAATATGAACTAGACGTAATTTTTTGCTTACAAGATGATAACTTTATGATAGAATTACATTAAGATCGTTAAAATGATCACACTTTGTACAACACAAGATTAAACTAAGTGTAATGACCTCGTGTGTAGCGTATTCCATTAATCATCAAAGTCAATCCGAGATTAAATATCTGTCTTACAGTTAAATATTGTATTTTGAAGTGCATCTAGACGATCTATTATGCATTGGGGCTCGTATATATATATATACACATAAGAAACAATAAGGGACCCAGATTACTCCCCTGGGGGACCCGTAATTGTTAAATTTGCCCCGCGAGTCCTAGTTATTAACATAATTAATAACTTCATCTAACTCTGTTGTTCTAGTTATTTATCACCAATCATATAAAAAAAATCGCGGCCATTCATTTGCGGTACCTCTTATGCCATATTTACTTATATAACAATATGTCATGGTCATACACCGGATTGACGGGGGCATAAATGTACCAATGCTAGTGATTCATTAAATGTCGACCAAGTTTATCGACATCGATAAAAAGGATGTTTTAATCATCACTATCATAAGTATGGCCAAGTTTGAATACCTTGTAATTATGTACAAACCTCTTTTATATACAGGGTGTACCATCCAAATGGGTCAGTATGGAGAAGTCGGAAACTATGAGAGATAGCGAAATCTGTTGTTAGGAACCATGACGTCGATTTTAGATTTAATAATAATTACATTCAAACTTTTTTATTAACTCTCAAATCGGGAATCGAACCTGGTCAAAATCAATGTGTATAAATTCTGCAAGTCGCAAGAAGCACAACACTAATGGAATCTTGTTTAAATAATGGAAAGAAAAACCCACCAATAAGATAATATTTTATTTCAGTAAATGTTCAAAATGGTAGCCATTCTGTTGAATGCAAAGATTAATTCTTTTGGGTAACGATCGCAAGATTATTTCGTATTTTTATGGGGTGCATATAATACCGATGCAGATAAGATATGCATAAGTGGTCTCTTCAGATAATTGATGATCGATTCATATTATTCACGACTTTTTGCAAATTAATAAAACTGTGGGCATTTTAGTCTAATTTACAGATCTCGCTATCTCTCATAATTTCCGACTTCACCATACTGACCCATTTGGATTGTACACCCGGTATACTTATCGCAACAATAATCCACCGCTGTCTGACACTGACTCTGGACTCGAGTCCCTTTTGACAACCATTAAAATTACATTGAATAACAAATTTATTTAGTACAATAACATTCTTTAGCATTCCGACAAACAGATAAACTTTTTGCTTTTTAACTCGGTTAAAAATGCCTCGAAAGAAAAAAGATTGTTTATCTTCATGGAAAGCTGATGATTCAGATATAGAAGACAACGGTACGACTTACTATTGCAAGAAATGTAAGATCCATATGTCACGAAAACAGTTGTCGATAAACTTAGTCGATATTTAATGAATCACTGGCACTGGTACATTTTTGTCCCCGTCAATCCGGTGTATGGTCATTGTTCACAAAATCAAAAGCTAGGCTTAGATCTAAGAACAGACAAGATATATGTCGTTTGGCATTAAGACTACAAAGATTTTTTTTAAGAGTGCAATGCTCGCTAGGGTTGTAGATTTTTTTCGCCTGACGCCGTATTGGTCGGGAGAAAGAACATTCTGTTTTTCTAAAAAAGTTGATATTCTGGTATACATGATTGTTTCAAATATTTTTGATATCACAGGTATTAACGCAATAGGTTGGTAATTGATAACTTTTGTTTTCAGTCCTCTTTAGGGTTCCGTACAAAAAATTCAAAACGGAACCCTTATAGGATGACTCGTGCGTCTGTCTGTATGTCCGTCGTCACACGCAATTTGCTCCGAATGTACTGGACTAAATTAGGTGAAATTTGGTAGGATGGTCTAATCCTATTACCCAAATAGTAGTAGTAGTTTACGTCAAAGACAATCTTAATTGTTCAATTCATGAACCACAACTTGAAGCTGGTAATGGCCTTATAATCAAAATTGGTTATGATACTGTAATTATAGCTATATATCGTCCACCTTCATATCAAAATTCTGATTTATTTTTGACGTCTTTAGATAAAATTTTACTAGAGCTATCAGTGTATAAGAACATTACAGTTATAGGTGACCTCAACATTAATATAATTCCACATGTTATTGAAGCTTCAGCTGATCGGTATCTAACACTTGCAGCCTTTCACGGACTTTTACCAACACATACATCGGTCACAAGAGATGCTAGTGAAACTTGTATTGATCATGTGTTGCTTAAAAGTAAAAATCCATCACTTACAATCATACTTGAAACCACAATCACTGACCATAAATGCGTTCTACTTTGTTTAAAGAATAAAACAAATCGCACTTATGCAATCTCCACACGTAGTAAACTTAACTTAGAAGGTTTGGGTACTGACATTGCAAATATTAACCTACAGCCAGTATACGAATCCCAAGATATGGAAAATTGCATGAACTACCTCATAAGATCCATACAAACTGCAATTGAAAATAATACCCAAACCATAACATTATCAACACGTAAAAAGATTATCAAACCCTGGATTACCTCAGGGCTTCTCCGCTGTATTAAACATAGAGATAGGCTGCATTTTAAATCCAAGCGTTCTCCTAACAACCATATTTTAAAACTAACTTATACGCGCTACAGAAATTTTTGTAATTTACTTCTAAAAAAAGTTAAGAGGTCATATGATAAAGAACTTATAAAAAGTGCTGGCAAAGACAGTAAAAAGTTATGGGAAGCAATTAAAAACATTTCAGGTACTGCTAGAGTAAATATTTTTCCAAAAGAACTACTATCAATAAAATCATCTCCTGAGCAATCGATTAATGACGTTAATGATTTTTTTGTTAATGGGGGAAGATCTTTGGCTACAAAATTTCAAAACATAGCTAGTAATCAACTAAATACAGATCTATACAACCACCATAAAAGTTCTTTCGTATTGTTAGATACTGACGAAGATGAAGTAAATCGCCTTATTATTGGCTTAAAGAGTGATTGTTCTGTAGGTCTTGACAAAATATCTAACTCTTTACTCAAATCATATAGACAGTTACTTATACCGCCTTTAACCTACATCTTTAACGGCTGTCTGAGGAAGGGCGTTTTTCCGAAAGAATTGAAAAGATCAGTAGTTATTCCAATTCACAAGGGCGGGGACAGGGATCGTGTCGGTAATTTTAGGCCCATTTCGATTCTTCCAGCTTTATCTAAAATTCTGGAAAAAAATATTAATGTTAGACTCGTAAATTTTTTGGAGACCAATAATATTTTGTCCAGTAGTCAGTTTGGCTTCCGACGGGGGCTATCTACGAATGACGCTGTACAAAACTTTACGGACTATGTTTCTGAAAGTTTGGATAACGGTCAGAAGTGTATTTCAATTTTCTTGGATTTGGCCAAAGCTTTCGACACGGTCTCGGTTCCGAAGTTATTAAAGAGACTTGAAAGACTCGGTATCAGAGGTACTCAACTAAAACTTATAGCAAGCTATCTTTCTGACAGATTTCAGTGTGTTAGGATAGGTAGTTACGTCAGCAATGAACTTCCTGTTTCGTACGGAGTGCCACAGGGCAGTATATTGGGACCGACATTATTTCTGGCTTATATAAACGACCTGTTATCTCTTAAAAATATCCCAGGCAAAATTATATCTTATGCAGATGATACTGCTTTACTCTTTGCGGCGGACTCCTGGGTCGAGGTCTACGAGGCAGCACAGTCTGGCTTTAATATTGTAACTAGGTGGCTGAGGGAAAATATTTTGACCTTGAATAAGGATAAGACAAAATATATTGCCTTTTCTATTAGGGATGCTGGACAACCAAAACTGAATTTAGAGATTTATGCGCATGAATGTCCTCTAGAGGAAAAGGGTAAATGCTCCTGTACCAGTTTAGAACGCGTCCAAACGATTAAATACCTAGGCATTACATTAGATAGTAACCTCTGTTTTAAACAACACATTTTATCACTTAGTGGAAAAATTAGGAAACTAATATATATTTTTAAAAATTTAAGACACGCAGTTGATAAAAAATTACTTCAACAAATGTATTTTGCACTATGCCAATCTATCACTACTTATTGCATTTCTTGCTGGGGAGGAGTTCCCAAAACCACCCTGTTGTCTTTGGAGGTTGCCCAGCGTGCCATTCTCAAAGTTTGCACTTTCCGGCCTATCTTATTTTCCACCACACTCCTCTATCAATCCTGCGAAGTCCTCACCGTACGACAGCTGTTTCTGCTTTCCATTTTCATAAAGCAACACAGTTTAACTCATTATGATTGTTCAATAAATAATAAACGAAGGAAAGATACGATTTTAAACCTGCCTAAAAATTTTCACACTGCATTCATAACGAGATTCTTTTGCTTTCTTGGTCCATATATTTATAATAAAATTAACAAGCTAAAATTTGTTTATCCACTAAATAAGATACGTTGAAGAAACGAAATCACAAACCTGCTACAAAAATTTACCTACGAGGAAACTGAGGAACTTATTACAATTTTGAAATAAACGAATTAATTGTATACCTACACACCCTCTTCTCCAAACACACACACACACACTCCTATACACACACACACACACACTCGCACACATACTTTCATAAGAAGAGGTTCACAATTACACACCTTCATTCAAACTCACACTTTTGTTATTTTTATAGTAAATAAGTAATTAAGAATATTTAGCTAGGTTCATTTCTGGTTACTGTTTTTATTTAGTTTATATAATAATTCTTAGTACTACATTTTTGGGGTTGAGCGCTGACTGCTGAAATACAGGTCCCCACCTAGTTTGGCAGCTGTGGCTAAATTATTTAAGTTTTCTGGCTAATGTAATTAATATACTTATAAGATACGTGTATTTTTATGGAAAATAAAGAATTATTATTATTATTATTATTAAATACAGATGTCAAATATATTTTTTTTAATAACGGTCATTTTCGGGGGACAAATAGGGAAATTTAAAAAATGTTTCGCTAACCTTACTGAGTCATAATATATGAAATTAAAGGACTTGTTATGAGGATTTCAAAAATATTTTTGTTATTATTGTAAAATAAACAGTTTTGATTTTATTCATGAAAGAAGTCGAAATTTCGGGGTAGTTTCAAGTTTGCGGCGTCCAAGTGCTGGAATGATCTCCCCCCCCTCCCATACAAGGAGCGCCCGGCAAGTACACCTTTAAGCGCAAGCTTAAAGGCTATTTGTTGACGCTTCAAAAGTCCTAATTTCCCAACAAGCACTTTGTCCTTATATTATAGTTTAGTATTGTCTTTCTTTTATTTTTTGTTAAATAAATTGTGTCAAATTGTCGATGCTGTATACTGGCTAAGTAGGTATTTCTATTTTAAATATGTTCCGGTAAGTTATTTAAATGTAGTTTTTGTATTTATTCTGTCACTAACTATAAGTATCTGTTTAATAGTAAGTACATATATATTTTTGTATTACACTATTTATTCGTTTAGCGTACCGTCCGTCCGTCACAAATGGAGCTGGCGGACAATCAGCGCTGCAGGTGTATAATACCTCAGCATTATGCTGAGCCAGTGTCCGATTCACTGCCGCGAAGACACACTCAGTACTCTCTTTATTGCCATTTCTGTTTTTACTTTTTTTTTCTGAGTGTCATGTGTGTAGTGTATAAATGTATTTTTCTTTATCTTTTCTTCTTTCTTTAAATTTGACCATTCCCTCTGATCTCCGAAACTACAGGGCCGAAAATTTAGAAAAATATACAAAATATAGATTGTAGATTATTGCTTGTACATTAAAGGAAAACATAAAAATAAAATAAAAAACCTATGTACGGAACCCTCTCCGCGCGAGTTCAACCCGGTTTTTATACAAAGGCTTAATGATTGAGAGCTTTATTCTTTCGGGAAAACCGCCACATTCCTAGGACAAATTGATTAATGTAAGAGAGGGGTTCTGATATTTTTAAAGAAACCAATTTAAGGCATTGAGCTGTTATAAATGCGAACATGCTGCTTTTTGGTAGGTAAAGGATAAGATGGTGGTCCGATCCGGCCGACCACCACCTTTTTTTTTGTTTAGTGATTGCCACTATTACGTAACCAAACCATTTTACCTTTCCACAACAGCTAATAACGGGTTGGCTTAAAGTAATGAGATATTTTTTTTCTCATTTTTTTTATTAAATTACTTGTTTAGGTTATATAGCTTTTTATCATATACAAATAAACTAAAACCAGCATGATAATCAATCATTATAATATAGAAAACCTCGCCCATTTAAAAAAAATCGCAGCTTTCTTCTTACCGTTTTCATCATACGTTGAACAACATCTTTTTTTATTTTTTCAGTTAATTCTTTGCTTTTATACCCGGCGCTTCAACTGTGTATGTGATTTCGCTTCCTGCCCATCACTTTAAACTAGTCTACTGAGAATTACCAAAAAATCCTCCATTGGACGAGGTACACCGACGTTCGGACGGTTTGAATCCTTCGATACGAAATGAACGTCACGCTTTTTTAGTCAATTCTGGGTGCTCCCTGCATAGTGATACTTTCTTCGCAACTTCATGCACTTCTTGGAATTTCTTCAAGCTGTTTGTCGGAATATTTGGGTGTTTTTTGACGCTTTAAGTGTAGAACATTGTATTTCTTTAAAATATTCCTTACTCACCAACGGGAAACAGCAAATTTTACAGCTAACTTATCTGGGACTCATCCACTTTGTTTTGTGCAAACTTTGCCATTTTCCTCCGGTTTCAATGATTAAGAATGGGTGATCTTCCCATTTTTGGTAAATCTTTAGTCCTAATACCAAATTCCCACCGCTGGATCAAGCATTAAATTGTAGATGGAGATACATTTCAGCTTTGAAGTGAGAGACCACTTCAGATTTTTCACGTCGTCCAAGTAGGCGATAGACATGTTCACGTAATGACTTCCTTGTGGACATTTTTTATTAACACAGCTAATCATTATTTGCCTTAATAACAATAATTGACATATTTTCTATTTATTATAATAGCTGTCAAAATCCTTTTTGTATTATTTTTTTGCCTGCTATTGTCAATTGAATACCTTCTCATTACTTTAAGCCAACCCGTTAGTTCGGTTAATTGAGATCTATTTATTGTCTTAACCTGTTGATTTTTTATTTTTTAGGCATATTCCAGCGCCAAATGTAATCTTGTCAGGCTTTAACAAATATACAACAATATGTATAACAGAATACGAAAAATACAGGCGTGATTTAATGTATGTAATGTAGTAAATCGACTACATTCCCTTTATTAAAACATCTCGATTATCGAAAAAAAAAATAGATTTTGATTAGTAGCATCTACGTTCCGTAACGTAACGTTCCTACATCGTAACGTGTACGTTAGGTAATAGACCTGCCGGTAACCGCCGCCAGCCGACGCGGTCGTCAAGATAGGAACCATATACCTTTACCATCTATGTCTTCATGCTTTGATCGTTCGAAATCATAATTTTCATAACTGTAATAACTGTGAAGGTTAGTTTGTTACGTTAAGTTATGCAATATTGAGTGTTTCTTTTAATATAAATAAACATTTGACTGTATAATAAATAATGGCACTTTTTTAACCAAAAAAATGCACATAATATTAAACACTAGAGCTCAGCATTTCGCATTCACAATTTATGAGATACTCGTAATACATTCCCAGGATAATGTTATTGTTAGTTGGTACCTGGTGAACGCGGCCGTACAGGTCGATGAGCGGGAACACGTGGCTGAAGTTGCGCGGCACGACGCCCACCACGCCCAGCACGGCGCCGTCCACCTCGACCACCAGCTCGCCGTTGAACCGGAAGTGCAGCGCCAGCACCGACTGCTCGCGCAGCGACTCGAACGCCGACGCCATTTGAGTCTTCTTCTAAATAACACATTACATTCTAGCTTTACTACTTCATCCCCATTCATCCCAATTTGTTTACACGGTAAACAATACCCTAGTTTTAGACGCAGCCACGCAAGTAAGTTTTATTTTTACAAGAATTGTTAATTACGGCTCTTTCATTTCATCATATTAGCCGAGCGACGTCCACTGCCTTGCACTGCAAAGGCCTTCGTGACGTTTGCAGCCCACTGCCACGAAACCGGAACACTGCGTTGCGATAAAGTTTATTTGTTTATTAAAATATCCGGTTCCAATCGTATTCTGTTTCGGCTTCGTGGCCAGCGTGCATCAGGCGTCCTGGAACACTGCTATAATTGGACTCTGCCGCCCACGTCCGTTTCATTCACCTTGCTGCGGGGCCTGCCTGCGCTGTCTTCCGGTAGTTAGTTGACATTTAACCACTGGGCTCCATTTTAGTAAAAATGTATTGGTTTATTAGTTGTACTTACAGAACAGGAATTACAAATTTATATTTTAATTATTCACATAGACCGCGTAACAAAATTATCTAAAATTCATAAGTATGACGTCGGCATTAAACTTCAGATCTCTTAAACGGCCCGAGAGATTTTAAGAAAACTAGCAAAGAACCATTCCGATTAAACAAGGTGTTTTCTGAAAACAAACCGCGTCAGAATCCGTCCATCCCGTATGTAAGCTAAGGTGTCACAGACAGACACACAAATAGACAGACAGACACATTAAACATATAACACTCTTCTTTCTCCGACGGAAGTTAAAAATATAAATAAGTTTTCATACATACATAATACTTGACTAGAAAATCATAAAAGTTACGAGGGCTGTTTGATAAGTACCCGTTTATGGAAAAAAAAAACTTTTTTTTTGTATATATGTATTTATTCTTCTACGTAGTCACCTTTTAACTCTATACACTTGTTCCACCTATACTCAAGCTTCAATAAACCATCCAAAAAGTATGATTTTGGAAAGTCATTAAAATATGCCTCTGTGGCGGCAATGACTTCGTCATTTGATCCAAATCGCTTACCACCGAGCCATTTTTTTAGGTTGGGAAACAAAAAGAAATCGCATGGGGCCAAATCTGGAGAATACGGGGGGTGAGGCAGTAGTTCGTAGCGTAACTGTGCTAATTTAGCTGTCACAACTCTGGACGAATGAGCCGGGGCGTTGTCGTGATGACACAGTACTTTTTTCTTTTTTAAATGGGGACGTTTGTCCTTCAACACGGCGTCAAATTCATGCAATAAATTGCCATAGTACTGCCCTGTTATCGTTTTCCCCTTTTCTAAGTAGTCAATGTGTATAATACCCTGCGAATCCCAAAAAACAGTCGCCATGACCTTTCAGGCCGATGGAACGGTTTTTGCCTTCTTTGGAGCAGGTTCACCCGGTAAAATCCACTGCTTCGACTGCCTTTCATTTGAAGTTGTGGTGAACCCACGATTCGTCCACGGTCACGAAACGACGCAGAAACTCCTTCGGGTTACGTTTGAACACGGCCAAACACGGCTCCGAAGTAGTCAGTCGGTTCCGTTTTTGCTCCTCCGTGAGTAAACGCGGCACCCACCTCGCCGATACTTTCTACATACCTAATTTTTCTTCTAATATGTGTTGTACCCTCTCGATTGAAACGTTTACAGCATCAACGATTTCTCGAAGTTTAATTCGGCGGTCGGCTAAAACGATGTTTTCAATTTTCTTAACCATATCATCTGTAGTCGCCTCAATTGGCCGGCCTGGGCGATCCTCATCAAAGACGGTTGTCCTCCCCCGCTTAAACTCGTTATACCAATATCTAACGGTTGTCATAGAAGGAGTACATTCATGGTAAACCGCTTGCATTCATACTTTTATTTCATTACATGTTTTTCCTTCCAAAAACAAGAATCTAATTACAGACCGATACTGTTCTTTCTCCATTTTAACAATTTTAAGTTCACGCTTTCACTAAATCGCTGTCAAATGAGAAAAAAAACAAAAGAATGCCATTTTTTTTTTTTTCCGCCTCTGAAAAATGGCTTAAAAACGTGGTATACTTATTTTCGGCCTGTGATATTAAAATATTTAGAAAACGAGTACTTATGGGCGTTTTCACTAAAAAGTGTACCCAATTAAGGACTGAAATTAAGGAACTTTAACTTTGTCAGTTTTGTGACGAAAATTAGCTATACAACGTGTTACAAAATACCCCGTAAAAAATATAATAAATTATCAAAGCCAAAAATATTGTCAACCCTAGTAAGCTGTCATGTCAGGGAACCGGGGTTAGCATAGATTATTTTAACAGAGAGGCCTACCTACCAATTTAATAATGTTTCAACTTAAATGGGTTTTAAACCATATCCCGACGAGCGAGGTTGTACATTGAACAAGGCAGAGCTCACTTTGAGCCGTTCCTGTAATTTTGACGTTCTTTACGAAAAAGTAAGTGCTAGTTTAGGTTTCTTCGTAAGTAGTTTAGGTCTTTCAAAATCTCGACTTGTAATATCTATCTAATCGAATTCTGTACATTTTGTTAGTATATCTCTTAATCGTTTCACGAATTAGGTAAAAATGTACATAAACAATCTGCGTAGTTTACTCTTTAATTTTACTGAAATAGGGTTTTCACATCAATGAAAGCAATAATGGTTTTATTTTTTTTGCCGGTAAGTCATGCGGTGATAGTACGGTTCTCAAATATTGTAAATGGACTTATTATAAGGTACCATTTAACCCCCTTTCGGCTTTACGGGTATTTTTGTAACACGTTGTATATTGACGGCCGCATTGTATGGCTAATTTTCGTCACAAAACTGACAAAGTTAAAGTTCCTTAATTTCAGTCCTTAATTGGGTACACTTTTTAGTGAAAACGCCCTTATCAAACATCCCTCGTAGATATGCTCCCATTAATATCATATATAACTAGCCCTCTTATTCATATACGCGCAATAGCTAGACTGTTGTGCTACCTATGACATTTGAATTGGACAGAAAGGGGCAATGAAAACTTTCACTAAAATAGGATTAGGTATTGCGCTTGTATAACGGGATTGATATCGTAGAACAAAACACCCATTTTAACAAGACAAAATGTAAGTAACCCACCGCGCTATTTTCTCGCCTAGGGACCAATCAAATCAAAGACAAGAAGCGTTGTGGTCTCTGAGTTATACAGGGTGATTAGTAATTGAATTGGCATTTGTAGCAAAATGGTTTTGAAGAGCCCTGTACAAAAACCAGCACTTTATGAGATACTGAACATCCTTTATAATATTTGTATGATTTTTAAATTCTGATCAAAAAAACAAAAAGAACTAGATTTTTTAAATAAAAGTATTACTCGCGAATATGGCAAAGGAATAATCAGTAATAAAATAATATCCTATTATTTTATTACAACAGTGTCGGGTTGGCTGTGAAGTTTTTCTTCTAAAAGGGATTTTCCGTCAGGTAGTAGATGAAGTGTATTGACGTGTAAAAGGAGATGTTGACATTACTAATCACCTGTATATAAATAGTGAACTAATGTTATGTATTGAATGATGTAGGTAGGAGTAGTTACAAATGTGCCGTTGTCGTTGTGCAGGTCGCTGGTGAGCGCCCAGATGGGCGGCGCGAGGTGCATGGCGCAGGGCGGCAGCGCGCCGGCCGGCAGCGCGCCCGCCGCGCCCAGCGACACGCTACCCGACCAGTCGCCGCCCACTTTGTCCACGCGGAACTGCACAACACCGCACACGTTAGCCTTGAGACACCTCACCCGGCGGCACTGTGCACACGTTCCCGCCCTCCCATGGTACAATAACATACTTTCCACTTCTCATGCTCGCAAAATCCTTCTTTATGCTGGGTATAGGTGCATAACATCGCATTTTATGGACAAGTGCATGAAGTGTAGTCATCATCTAGATTAAGACAATTAAACCCCATAGCCCGACTGACGAGGTGACTGCATTAAATAAACTTGTTATTTGAATACATTTACTTTAAGTTATTTGCCTTCAATGTCACATCTAACAAAAAAGAAATTTAAAACTTAAACCAAAAGTTGTCTCTTATGTGGTCAAGTTAAAGGCTTGTGTGCATATAAGTTATGTTTTTATTTCATAGGACCAAAGTAGACCTGACGCCGTTTATGAGGGTGTGGGTTCAGCCAAAAAATTAGACTTTGAAAACGTTAACTTCGGGCATGTCCACAGGGAAGACGGTAACCTAAATCTGTGTATGACCCTAAAATACGAAGTAGCCAGTTTTGCGATTGCAGTCGAGACTAAATTAATTCTTACACACTTACTCTAGATTTAAAGGCGTGGCAAGCTCACCTCAAAAAGCGATGCGACTTAAGTTACAGATAAGTTATATATAATTACTCGTTTAAAGGTATTACATTTCTTTTAAAACTCCTGTTAAAGTAATGTTATAGTAAATAAACAAATAAATAAATAAAAAAAACCTTGTTCGCATTTTTACTTATTTTTAGACGGTTTTTTTGGATAAACAATATGTAAAAAAAAATCGAGATAACAGTTGATCTTTGATCGATCACTGAATACCGTCACTGACAATGTTCATGTGCGTAAGCATGGCAGGTAATAAATAATAATGCTATAATAATTATTACAGAAGTGGCAATGCTCATTATAGAAATGTTTTCCCGCTTCAGTTACGCTTTTGGTGGTATTCTGATACCGTTAACGATATCTATTTTAGCGGTTAATTGTACGCAAGTAGAAAATATATAAGCAGTGTCGCATAAACATTCGTATTCGGGCCACTTTAATCTAGTTAGTTAAAATAGCACAGTGATATTTAATATGATTTCAAAGATAATAAGGTACGGTCGGCCAAGAAAGTGGTCTACCAGTTTTGACAACAATTTCTGTGAGATCTAATTATCGCTAAGTTTGACTGTAATAATTTTATAGCAAGGAAAAATCGTACTTGTTGTATCATGACGTGCAAATGAACTTCAACCGTAGGGTGGTAGACCACATTTTTAGCCGGCTGTACATAAAAAGCACTAGAAATATAAGCAGCCCAGCAAGTTAGTGTCAATAATCGAGTTAGATAAGTTCCATTTCATTGATTTACACCAAGGAAATCGTTACGATCGCGTTGGATAAACTTTTTTATTTGAATCGTTGAGTAAAATATACATACATAAACTCACGCTTTTATTCCCAGAGTAGGGTAGGCAGAGCAACAGAATTTCCAACAACTATAAAAACTTTGTGATAATTCTGTAACCACATTTTGCACACTTAGGCATGTTTACCGAGTATGAGTAAAATAAATCAATGATAATCAAAGCGCAATCAAATCAGGTAGTGAACCAAATCCGAACCAAATGGGGATCAATGGTAACATCACAATAATCACGATTAGATTACATTAATTACTTACATCACTTTTATTAAAACTAAATAAATTTGATAGTTCGCTAGCAGGGACTGGGAATAGGGAACATGCATGGATTGTTTAAATCGCATTTCTCAACCAAATAGTTATGAAAATACCGTGAAACAGATCGCGGAAAGTGAAACTAAAAGTAAAATCCGCCAAGACATACGGGTCATTCAAGCATTTCAAACTGGTAATTAGACAGCGACTAGACAGAGAGATCCGATACGCCGTGACGTCACGTAACACGTCGGCCATATAAAATCCATGTTAAATTCTGGTTTATTAGAAAGAGACAGGAACAAATCTTTGTTGGCTTATATCTTGGTTATATTTATAGAATTCAAGTAAAAAAAATATTTTTCAACTGTTACAAGAATCAGCTTTTATTGTGGCTGTGAAAAAAAGACATGAATATTCCATTTGTCACTGCAGATTTAGCGTCCGTCACTTTCGTACATACGTATTTGTCAGTAAGTGACGGATGTTTCATCCACAGTGATAAACGCGACCATAATATGCCCGCAAGAGACACTTTTGGCACGATTTCCCGAATAAAAACGTCTGCCATATTTTGAGAAGGGGGGGGGGAAGTAACACACTTAAACCGTTAACTCACATTTGTGAACATTCTTTTTATATCTATGTACGTGGGCCGTTTCCTAAAAATTGACCATAGTTAACAACAGCTAGAGCCTCAATTCAATCCTTTTTTTTTCATTTCGTAACGAAAGTTAACCATAATCGAAGCTAAAATGATAATTGGCGTACAGGACAATTAAATCGTACTGTGAAATTGTCCTATACGCCAAATGCCATTTTAGCCATCGAATGATTTAAGTAGGCATAGTAATTTCATTGAGGCCTCAACTGTCCTAACTTTTGAAAACGGCCCATGTACCTACAGCGCTAAAAGGCATATTTGTTGCTTACATTACACTCCACAACGGCGCGCCCCGCCACTTAAATTGACGATGCACTGTTGCGGCCATGAACACAATTAAGTAGTGGAGCGCGCAGACGTTTATTGAATAAACCATTAAATTTAATATTTAAAGAACCCCTGACTCAAAACAGTCTGTAATGAAAAACCTCTGAAAAGTAAAAAATTGACACCACGCCACGTCGGGGACCACTAAGTAGCTGGGGTATTTTATATTATTTAGTTTACATAGCGGTCCCCCGACGTATCGACGCTTGAATCAAAATACAGGGTGGGCCATAAGGGTGTTGGCGGTTTAAATTCGAAATTTCTCGGAACCGCTTGGCGGGGTGAGGCGGGGGGGTATACTGTTCGGAGCGTCGCTTCTTGGAAATTTAGTCGCCATGGAGCGGTACACGGGAGCGGAGCGTGCATATTGTGTTCGAGCGTTTTACGAAAACAATAAATCCGTAATTATTGCACGGCGGTTGTATCGACGAGAACACGGTTTGCGTGATTTAAGTGAAGTTCCAAGTGCCAATGTGATACGCAAATGGATTAAAATGTTCGAAGCAACTGGATCGACAGTCGCGATAGTTCATAGCGGACGTCCGGTTTCTGCGAGAACGCTCGATGTTGTGCAGCGAGTCAGGCGTTCAGTTCGGCAAAATCCGCAACAATCAACTCGTAAGAGATCTCAGGCTTTGAACATCAAAAGAACAACTTTGCGGAGAATTTTAAAGCGTGATTTGCATTTGAAGGCGTACAAGATCCAGCTTGTCCAAGAATTAAAACCACATGATGCGAATAACCGACTAAATTTTCAACTCAAAAGGAACATTATCCGGGAAATCAACAATATCCCGAGAGTAACCTTTGGCAGAATTTACCAGAATTTGCAACTCCGCCTTCAGGAGTGCCAAGCCACGGATAGACGTCATTTGGACAACATTATTTTTAAGTCATAAAATTTCCAAAAAATCTATTTTTTTAAATAGTAATAAAAATATTGTACAATTAGTAGTTTTTTTTTAAATTTAATTTTCAAACCGCCAACACCCTTATGGCCCACCCTGTATTAATACCTAGTTATAATTAAACTTGTAGGGCCAATACTTATTATTTTTTACTTTCCAGAAGTTTTTCTTTACAGACTGTATTGAGTCAGGGTTTTATTAATTATTATTTTTTACGCTTTTTAAACTATTCCAAATTAACAATATGACTATAGCTAAGCTAGCAACGTCTTTAGACATGAAATGAATTATAGGGGGTTAATAACTAATAAATAAAAAGAGGGGTGTTAGTTTATAACGTGTATCTCTATGTCTATGTATCTGAGTGTCTGTTTGTGGCATCGTAGCTCCCAAACGGATTAACCGAATTGGATACGTTTTTTTTTATTTGAAAGCAGGTTTTCTAGCAGTGGTTCTTAACAAGATTTCATAAAAATTGGTTAGGCCGTTTACGAGATATGAGCTCTTAAAGTATGTGGCGCCGTTAAATCAATAAATGTGGGGATTCAACCCCCTTAAACTTCTAAATCTCAAAAACGGCTCAACTGATTTTGATAAAACATGTCTAAGAACCACCGCCAAAAACTAAAAACTTGCTTTCAAATTTAAAACAACCGCATCCAAATCGGCTCATCTGTTTAAGAGCTACGGTGCCACAGACAGACACACACACACATACAGACTTAGACGTCAAACTTATAACACCCCTCTTTTTGCGTCGGGGATTAATAAATACTACTCGTAGCTTGAAATCACGCAAATAGCAAACAGAATGTGAAACCAACAAGTGCGTACACGAGTACCTAGCAATTAGGAGAACTGTAGTACGAGTACTCCTAGCTTCCTAACAGCGCTCGGCTGACTATCGCTAGGGCCACACTTACACACGCAACTGAGAGTATATTAGTCAATCCTGTTTCAAGATTGCCGGTCGCTATTAAGAAACTGGTAGGACGGCACGTAGGCATGTGGTTATAGCATACGCATCGCAGCTTTCAACCATTTAATTAAATGGATCTTAATAATATCGGTATCATTAAATTTGTCTTGTCAGGCCAGATGTTCTAGAGCAGTTGAAGTAAAGAAGTAAGCAAGGATGTCATTATTTTATTAAAAATATACTGATAAGAAGGCCATCAAATGAAAGGCCTCAACAAGCGGGTACAGTAAACATATTATTATGACGGCAACTTGGCGCAGGCAGTCAAGTCTTAAGACTGCGCCGAGCGTACGCCGGATGTACAGTGGCGTCCTCATTACTATTATTGTTTTCTAATAAACTAAAGTATTTTCTTGAAATTGCTCATTACTATTATTGTTTTCTAATAAACTAAAGTATTTTTTTGAAATTGCTCGGTAGGTTTTTGTACTACAAATGAAAACACTACTTATAGGGTATATCACATAGTTTAATAACAATTCACCTTCGAGTTATCAACTTAACGGAAAAAGTGGCCACCTCTTCCCGTTAAGCTGACTACTCAAAGGGTAATTTTTATTAAAGTTTGTTACGTATCCCATAAATCGTGTTTTTACTTGCGCTACAAAAACGTATCGTCTGATTGCAAGGAAATTCTTTAGTTCATTAGAAAACACAATAATAGTAAGAAAGGCGCCACTGGACGCTCGACGCACGTTTGCTCGGTCTAGTATTAAAGATAAGTTTTGATTAGTAGTAAAAAGGAAATCCATTTCGTAAATTGTTATGTCTAAATACAAACTATTCTAGTTTTTTTTATTGCAGCGAAATAAGTCTTTTGTTAAAATAATATAAATGCTAAAAATAAAAACCCAGTCAAACATTTCGCGATATTTTTACAACTTTGCGCTTAGATTTAACATTAAGATAACAAAATGAAACGTGGTTGCTTTTTTTCTTATTTTATAAAGATTTAAGTATAACAAATATCATTCTAAAACAATTTCTAGTGAACTAACTAGAAGCCCTTCTGTTACGACCCCGCACTCTTTTCTGTCACATTATTATACAGCAATAAGGTAGCACAAGTATTCCAGCGGTGGCAAATGGGAGTAACTCGTCGGAACATACTAGGAGCTTTATTTATAAACAGAATAAAAACAGTTTTTTTTTAAATTCTGAATAAAAATAAAGAATAAAGTCTCGTTGTTTAACGGAATTCCTAAATTTACTATCACGTAGGTGTACGTAGAAAGCTGCAGGATAACCTCGTGGGCAAAAAGTATTTACATGTGACAACCAAATAATAGGGTAGGTACTTGCCTGTGGTTATAATAAACAAAGATGCTTTGCATATAGCTAGTTTTAATGACGAGGATTATGATTATAGTTTTTATTTAATTTAATAAAGTCGTTATTTTATTATATATCTTATAATAAAAATAAAGATTTTTAATCTATATTGAAACACCAATGAGATTGCGTGACGTCATCTTACTTAATGTTTTTTTTTTATCATACTATCTGTGTCATCAACTCGAGACAGTGACAACTCTTATAATCTGTGCTTTAGACATATCCTATAATCTGTGGTGACAACTGTGACATGACAAGATTCATTCTGTCTGCGTTTACTGTAAACAAAGATTTGAACTTGAGTCTACTGGCGAAAAAACTTACATTATCTCATACCTACTGGGTTAACCGTTAGCAAATACATTGCAATAAACAAAGATCCAGCTATGGCGTCTTTGGTGAACACATTTACTACGTTACGGTACGAAACTTTGAACCGTTGTTAAACAATATGTAATGTTGTTAACTACTTTTCCTACTCCTGTACTTTTATCTGTCATTTATATAGTCACGAACACTAATATAAGAACATACATAATATGTCTGCAGAATAATCCAGAGAAAAGTCTATCTTGTCTATGCCCCAAAACAGCACATGTGCGTTTTTGAGATAAAACGATACGGCCAGCTGCCAAAGCTTTGCGTTGCACGATCGATTTAATCATATTTTAACGATTGTGAAATAGGGACTATAAATCACCTAATGTTTTGAGAAATGATTTCAGTTACCTTATTGGTCGATTTTAAAATAGCTGTATTCTGGTTGGTTGATACGAAATACAACGTTTTTTTAAAAGATTTAAATTAGTTAAAGAGAAACACGTACCTAAAAGAACCTATCGTTCCGTTTGACAGTCGATGTGTATTGTGATTGGTGGATTTAATTTGGTGAAGTATTCTGATTGGTCAAATTAAAATGTTTTGGAATTGTAAATAATTCTATTTTCCATTCCGTCAATTTAAAAACAAAGTAAACCATAGACACAACCATGTCATTTTCTTGTTTCCCGCTCGTTTGTTGTTCTTTACTTCGTTCGTTCGTTTGTAAGTTTTTTCGCTTAGTTTTGCATTTCATTTGAAACCTAGTCGTAGAAAAAGTATTGTATGCAACGGTGTATAACTAAGTCAAAAAACACTCGTGGCGCTTACCTTTACGATGTTCGCCTTCGGCTCACATCGTAACACACGCCACTCATATTTTTTGACCTCTCTTATACAACTATTGCATAAACTACTATTGTTAAACAGTATGTAATGTAGTACTTACATCAAAATGATCCTCACAAAAGTACATTGTTGAGTTGTGTCCATTCCCTTCTTGAAAGGTCTAACCATTGTTTTCTGGATTCGGGGTCTCGAGGTACAGGAATAAATAGTTTTGCAGGTGTTCGTTTTGAATTATTTACGCAGCTAGGCACTATACAATACTGGTAATAAGATTTTAAACTCATATTGATGTATCATATCATAATTTACAATACTGCATTGAATGGATAGCATAGTGGGTAAACACAAATATAACCCCACATTTTGAAGTTTCAAATTGTCCGTTGGGTTGAATGACATTTGACATAAGTGTAATATGACGTCATAACACAGATCATACAGAAATATGTCGTTTTGGCTGTAAAGAGTTAAGGCAATTATTTATTTATTGTTTTATTATTGTTATCGGGTTAATATCCGTGCGAGTTTTTTTTTACTATCATAAAATGGATCACTAATTAGGTATAAGTACTTTTCACAAACTAGGCAAATACCCTATTACAAGCATAGTTACAAAGTAACTGCCTACACGCACAGGAATTGTTTACTGATCACCGTTTAAAATTACACGAAACATTATGAAATAGTCGAAAGCCCGGGGGTCCTTGACTAGCAAAGAGAATAATTTAACAAATAGAAGTGCGCGCGCATAGCGAACAGACGAATTCATGAGAATATTTCGAATACAATAAACCGACCGCGTTTTGCTGAGCATGGTTGATGGCTGTCTAATGGCGGCGCTTCACTTGGTAGTAATTGTCAAATACGGGTCTTATATCTTTTACTTTTGACATACCCAGCGGAAGAAATGCAACGAGAATGTTTGACAAATAACAACCAAGTGTGGTGATGCCATTACAGATATTGATTTCGCTTTACGTCATTCTCTTGTTCCCTTGTTTATTACCATCAAAAGTAAATTATCATCAGATCAGCCTCGTCACGATTTAAATACTAAAGGCGTTCCTTGGTAAATTTAGTCAATACATCATACATGCATAGCCCTTTACATAAATTATTCACACACATACAGCGCTTAACATTAATAATGAATGAATGACATTGGCAAAATTACGTTCTGATGTAGACGCCATAAATAAATAAATAATTATAATGATGAATTATTTGAGATGTTCGCATTGCTACTGTGCAATATAAATTATTTGGTGGACGGTGGGCGCATCTTCGAGTTAAAATCATAATAATTACAACAAATATGCAGGTACAGTTATAAATCTCTAACGCCAAGCATTATTCAACATCAGTATACGCTATAAGGCTACAGATGTAGTGCAAAACGATTTTCCTTCGTACTTTATCGGAAAAGTTCGTATTTATCGTGCTCTCTCAATTAGCTTCAGTACCCATCTTACAGCCGTAGGGGTAAGCCGCATCAGCAGACCAATATATATATGGAGTGGCTAACACGCAATTAAAATATTCGCTATAGTTTTGATTCTATTTACAGTTTACTTATAAAAAGATTGTATTACCATGCCGAAACCTCGAAAACGGTTAAAAAATCCAGTCCAAGGAATTATATTTAATATATACCTGTATTTCATATCAGAAAATAGCAAATTCAAAAATAGCAATAACTCAGAGTATTTTGGCAAAGTTCAACAGCGAATTTCGGACGCAACAGGCATATCTAAACCTACAATAAGATTTTTTTTTTAACCAAGAAAAATATAGAAAAAAATAAAAAACCATCACAAACAATATTAAGCTGGGTAGACCACGCAAGAAATTCTATCAAGATCTTGATGATTTTGATTACGCAGTGATACGACGAATGGTTTATAACTTTCATCTGATTTATAAACAAGTTCCTACAATAAGAGCACTAAAGTCCAAATTAATAGAAACAATGAATTTCAAAGGCTGTAATTTTACACTAAGAAAGATACTACGCCAAATGGGTTGGTTTTCTATTCAAGAAAATTACTAACAATCACAGACCTAGATAAACCTAGATGCCGCCAATGCTTGTACTTCGCGTGTATCTAAGTAGTGCGTTGCACCATTTGCCGCTCAGTCGCGCTCCTATTGTCCTAACTGTCAGACGTTTTTTGCTGCACTAGAAAATGCCTCACTGCGCCGTAATTAATTGTTTAAATTCAACAAGAGTGGCAAGTCGAGTAAACGGTGACGTTTCCTATCATAAGTAAGTATTTTTTCTAATAAATTTCGCCTTATTTAATTTAAATTTAATTATTTTCAACTTGGAGTGATGTCGTGTCGTTTCTACCAAAATAGTTACACACATAGTATATTTTCGAAGCACGCCATCCATTGCGGCTTCTACTTTATACTATACTTAAGGCATATTATTTGTAGACCGCAATGGACAGTGAAGCAAACGATTTTTTCGTAAATGTTCTCGCTGTATGGTGGTAGGGATTTTCTCATTGTCTGTCGATTTAAAGTGAGTAGTGCTGTACACTGCGATGTTTCATGCAATGTCACTGTGCAATTCGATTTACAATCGATTTTTGTGACAGACAATGATAATTAAGGCTAGTTACTGTACAAAAATGTTATTCTTTTACATTAAAAATATTCCAATACTAAAAGAAAAATGGATTAATGCGACAGGGAATAAAAAAAAGTTGGTTCCCTAGCAAACATAGCAAGATTTGTTCGATCCACTTTAATAACGACGTCTTCTATGGCACAAGCAAGAGGCGCCTATTGTTAAACTCGGCAATTCCGACCATAGATATACTTCAGAGTATGGGTGAAGGAGAGGTAAAAAAGAGCCATTAATTATATTTCATTTCATTAATAATCCTTTATTCAGTAACTTTTTTTATAAAGTTGTGTTGTTGCTATGTAATGAAATATACATTATTTATTGCAGAATGTCGATCATCAATTTTCATCAAACCAGGCTTCAAAAAACACTCCGTCAAAGAGAAAATTAGAAAAAGTATATAATCTGATAATTTTATTTGAAGCTACTTTATTTTACATTATTAACTTGTATCAGGACATTAAGCGAAGAAGAATATTATTATGCAATCATTAAATTAAATTTATTTAATAACCATATTTCACGTATTGAATGCTATCCAAAAAAATGTAATGTAAATAAAATATCTATTTTCCTTATGTCTATTCCCATTTGAAATGAACTATAGTTTTGCATCGTTAAAAGGGTGATGTTATAAAAACATTACTCTCCTTCTATTGGGCAATCGTGTAAAAAAAACAATCTCTAACTTGTAATCTTTAAATCGCTTTCTCATTGTCTGTCTATAAACTCAAAGTATGATCGATAAAAGAATCGATAGAAATTCAATCATAAAAATATTGATTTCTTATTACGGAACATTTTGTATGCTTAAATCAGACTTATTAACGTAAATTCATAGGTTATTTACTTGAATTTTGAAGTAAAATGCAGAAAGTAAACTAAAGCGGACGGGCTGCGTACATACTCTCACCGCAAAGGCCTACTGAGTACTAATCGGTCGGCGGCGCCTTTGAATCGGTTTAACGCGGCGGTAGTATTGGACATCACTAAATTGCTTACGTGACGTCATAGTAGGCATATAAAAATTTACACGCTCGGATTCCATACAATTGAACGCGTTTGCGGCGTCTATATGGTCTGTGCTAACAATAGAAAAATTCTGATGGAAAAAGATGACGTTAGACTTAAAAGAGTAAAGTACCTGCACTTAATAAGGAAGTACAGATCTGAAGGCAGAGATATTGTGTATACGGACGAAACTTATGTTCATACATCCCATTTAACAGGGAACTGCTGGATCGATTCTACGGATAAAGGAGTGAAACAGTTAATCTCAAAAGGTCAACGCCTTAATATAATACATGTGCCAAAGGATTTGTACCAGGTGCTCTACTTATGTACAAGTCTACTGATAAGACCGGTGATTATCACGATGCCATGAATAATGTCAATTACGAAAAATGGTTACAGAATCAACTTATTCCTAACTTGTCTCCAAATTCTGTATTAGTAGTAGACAATGCTGCTTATCTCAATAAATATGTGGAACGCCCGCCCAACTCGAATACCGCAAAGCCGCTTATGATAAACTGGTTACAAAAATAAATATGATTGGCCCGGGTGAATGGAAGAAAGTTTGTGATCATGCCATCAAATGTGAAAATGAATATCGGTCACAGGAACACCCGATGGATGATCACCAGGGATCGGAAATTCGGATCGATATTTACCTAATCTTTGGCGGCGGCGTTGTTGTTCAGTTGTATGGAGGCGAACTCAATATTAATTTATTTATAAAATTCCCGGGATTTCGGAATCAATAAATTACGCGATCATAAATCCAATCACTATTTGAAGTTATTTTTCAAGTAAAGATTTACCAAAAATGTTATTTAATTTACAGGTACCTCATCTAACCTAACTTAACGAAGTCTGAGGAGCAAATTGACGGAACGTTTTATCCTAAATGTAAAATAATTAAAATAAACGTTTTGTAGAATCCCAGAATCCCGGAAATTATTATATACTTACTATTAAAATATATTTTTTAAGAAGCCGACGCCATATTCGCTTAACATTTTCCGGGATTTTGCCGTCTTTAGGTAAATATCGATCCGAATTTCCGATCCCTGATGATCACATTGATAGGATTGTAATAAATGTAAATCAAAGCACTGGCGAATCTGACCATGATATGTCTGACTGTTACTCAGATTGTGAAATGGAAAATGTTGAAAATATCGATCCAAATATGCAGTAGGTAAAATATTAATGTTAAGTACAGTCACCGGCATGAACAAGTTACCGTGTGGCGGTCTGGTCGCATAACAACTATTGTCATAATATCGATTGTCATAACACTTTACGCATAAAGTTGATGCTCATAATTTTTTTTTGGCATAAATTATACTAGGCATAATTGTTCCTTGTCATAATTGTACGGAGTCATAATTGGTTTAATCATAATGTAGAAAGGCATACATTTATTTAGTCATAATATTGATAATTATAATTATTTTTAGTAATAAATATAAATGTCATAGTAGGGAATAGGGACTTAGTGGCGAAACAGACTCGGATCGCGGATTGGTTAGAAGACGAAAGCGGGAGCTTTGCTCCCGCTTTCGTCTTCGAGGTTTTTTTTTTGTAAAAGAGCGGATGGTTAACTACTTTTATGAGCAACCATTTTATGTCCATTATAAAGTACGCTTAAAAAAATTATGCGCATCAAATTTATGCGCGTTACACAATATGTTCTTAAACATTATGATTAAAAACTTTATGCGCATAAATGTATGACAATTTACAGTTATGCGCAATGATGAGTATGACGAATCCTTGTATGCCCATCAAAAATATGACTTTAAACTTTATGCAACCCGACCCGTACCCCAAGTTACCATTTATGAACCTAGTCACTTTAACGACTTGTTTGAAATGAAATACGAAATTGTCAAACGATTAAAAGCGACAATGTATAGAAATCATCACTTATTTATGACAGTGACTGTACCTAAAGGCATCCTAGCGGGCCAAGTATGAAAGACTTCATGTCGTTTTCATCCCTCGCACACGCGGGTTATTTACTTCAGTGCGAGAGGGACGCCAATGACATATTTTTTTCATACTTTCCCCGTAAGTAGATGCTGTTTTTAAGTAGGCAGGTATTGAGTTTAATTCTTGTAAATATTTCCCAATAAGCTTTATTTTGTTGTACTTTATGTTTTAAAGTGAAGTTAATGTTTTGTTTACTAATGACAATAAAACTGAGTATTTTCAAAAAGTTATTGAAGGTGGTTGTAACATCTCTATATTATACAGTGCCATATGCTGTCATTAGTCACTTTGTCATTTGACACTAAACAATAAAGTTCCATTTTAAAGGATATGAAAACGTCTCATTTAATACAATCATTGATCACAGTTCGGGTGCCATCGTATTCCGATTGAGATCCGAGTTTTCCCGAAGGAAAATCACTTTGCACTACATCTGTAGTTATCTATTGATAATCAAGAAATACAATTCATTCACGAACAAATAAACTACATCAACTTACGAATTACTTTTAAGCCAATTCATGCAATTTATGTCAGTTAGCGTGCATAGTTTTAAAAGTCAAAGGCAGAAAATGATACTAAATCTCCTAAAAATGTTTTGTTACAGTAATTTATTCATTTATTTACCTATGGGCTGATTTTTCCCTTTCGACGCATAACACCACAAACGCGAAATACCAACCCCAGGATTTTTGGTTATTTGCGTATTTCTAAAAAATATTACGCTAAATAGCAACTACGTATAAAGCCACAAACGCAAAACACCAACCTGTCGTTTTGTGGTGTTTTGCGACTTTATCAGTTACGCAAAATACCAAAAACGGAAAATACCAACTGGGTCTTGCAATCGAAATGGGTGTACAGTCACGAAATGAAAATGTTCGTCAGTTCTCAAATGGATTTGAAAACTGACGAACGGTTGGTTCTGGCCTCGAATGTCCAATTCCTTAAATGTCTATTTTCCTCGAATGTCTAATTTCCCGAATGTCCATTTGCTCTAAGGTCCAATTCCTTAAATGTCCATTTGCTCTAAGGTCCAATTCCTTAAATGTCAATTTTCTTCGAAAATACAAATTGGTATGAAAATCTAGAAACAAATTAATAATGAACCATTCCGACATCAAGCACGGTATTTGTGAAAGCAGCTTTAGGAAATTCAATAAACTTCACTTACAGCCAGTCTTTATCTAAAGAGGTTTTATATTTATCAGTACCTAGATTACAATTATAGTAATGTCTATGATTTGATTTCAAGCATGATAAATGTCAGTATTCAAACAAACCTTTCAAAAAGATGTCGGAAATAACGGAAGCAGGAAAAGTTGTTTTCACAGTAAATCAAAAGGGTTTTCCGGCGTTATACCACAATGGCTATCGCTACAATAAATCAAAAACAAACAATTCCGACTCAAGTATTTGGAGATGTGCAAGTAGTCGTGGTTTATATCGCTGTAATGTTTCAGTCACGTTAGACAGTACTAACAATATCGTACGCCATTCATCGCCCCACTGTTGTGAGCCTCCCGTTAGTGAAGAAATCATCGTTGCAATGAATGACTGCAAACAAGAGGTCTGCCGGAGGATGTCACCGGTGCCAAAGATATTGGAGGAACATTTTGAAAAGTTACGAAACAAAGGTTGCTCCATAAATATTATACCATCGGTTAAAGAAAAACAAGACGAGATGTACAGGGCACGGAAAAAGTTTCTGCAGTGTGACAAAATCAATAACGAGACTTTGTATGATGATATAGTAGTCCCTGAGACATTTGCTGAAAACTTTTTATTATGCAATGACTGTCAAGTAGAGGGAGAACCGATTCTGATTTTTTGCAGCAAAGCTTCAAGGAAATTTATAAAAAACTTTGGTACTGACGTATATTTTGGGGATGGCACATTTATGTCATGCCCACAGCCATTTAAGCAGGTTTATACTATACACGTTGACTTGAATTCAAACATAGAAGTGACCAATGTAGTTCCAGTTGTATTTGCTCTGCTCCCTAACAAAACTACGGAGACGTATATCCGTTTATTTCAATTAATGAAGAACAAATTAAAAGTCAACATTGAAGAATTCAAAGCGGACTTTGAACTAGCCGTCATTCTGGCCATTAAAAAAGTATACCCGGAAGTACAGGTTTCAGGATGTTATTACCACATGAATAAGGCTGTCTGGAAAAAGGCGAAAAAACTTAAATTGAACGCATCCAAAGAAAAAAGAAGAATGGTGAGACTGGCAGCAAATTTGCCATTGCTCCCAACAAACAAAATAAGAGAGTGTTGGCAAGCCATATTACAAATTAGTCCGAAAAATAATGATACTAAGAAATTTATAAAATATTTCGAAGCTCAGTGGCTGAATAAATATCCTTTAGAGATGGTTAGCGTGGCGTATAAACGACACAGAACTAACAATGCTGTAGAAGGTTGGAACAAACGGATTAACTCAAGGATCCACAGGAATCCGTCTCTATTGAATTTTATAAACAAAATTAAAATTGAATCCAGACACAATGATCAGATAATAATCAATTTCTTACGGAAACCCTGTAAAAAGAGTAAACGCCGAAATGCCGATATCGGCTTTGATGTACAATATGAAAAATATTTAAAGAAATTAAAAGAAAGCCGTATTAAGCCGTTAGACTTTCTACGAAAATTGATATTTTTAAAACTATTGAAGTAATAACGGTATAAACCCATACGAGGAACATAGATATTAGGGGACATTTATACAGTTAGGTTTTAAAGTGGCCGTAGATATGTTTTTTTTTAAAGCCTGAATAGGAGCTTGCAGACAAGCATTATTCATTTGTTTTGTTTCATTTAATTAATATGAAGTCTTAATCTTACTTGTTTTATTTAGTAAAAATTGGTTGTCTCTCATATTCAATAAATATGTTTCACATTGCACCATCTTTTCTTTTTACCAAAGTTACTCAACCATCATCGATCAGGTGGAGCGTTATGGTAGGTAGGTAGGTAGGTAGGTCTGTAAAGCATGACAAGATTTTATTTGGCCTTCGCCATATTGTGGATATTCAGTGGTACTAATATATTTTTCACTTCACCTATTCGGAAAGAGGACTTTTCTTCCCTGCTAGGAGGTATCAAAGTGCCACTTTTCTGTTCAAGGTCATTCTCGTTGTTAAATTTGATAATTTCAGCACTTTAAATAATTAAATTTGTTTCATCACTAAGATATTTTATTTTCCTCATAGGTGATGTGAAAAGCAGTATGTATCACGCTTAGGATGCAATTATAGAATCCTTCGCTTTGTTCAGGATTTAATGTACGCCCTCGCCGTAAATATGTCATCTTGCTCCCTTATGATATGACACAATCTATTATTACTGGCAAGGAGTATTTCCTTCGCGTAATGTGATAGTTGGTATTTCGCGTATGTGGTATTTAGCGTGATAGGTATTTTGCTTAAATTCATGTTGGCGTTATGCGTAGTTGGTGTTCTGCGTAGTTGCTATTTTGCTAAAGTGGTTTTTTGCGAAGAGTTGGTATTTCGCGTTTGTGGTGTTATGCGTCGAAAGGGATTTTTCAACCTCCAGATAACACTATGTCATGTAAATTGTAGCTCTGTCCTTTTCTTTGTCATAAGAAAGATAAGGACAGAGCTTCAGCTTACCTGACATATAGTGTTATCTGGAGATTGAAAAATCAGCCCTAAGCCATATACATAATTGTTAAACGTTAGTTGTAAAAAAATAGATAACATACCCTGAAATTATGTCCCCTACGTAGTGGCTGACTCACTATAGCAATCCCATCTTTGTAACCTGAAGTCCGCATTGCGACCGTATCTGCGACAAATCACACCCTATTTAAAAATACAATCACCCCTGACACTCAAACAATATCCATATCGTTGTTGCTTTGAAAAAATCTCGTATCTCATATTTCGTGACGTACGATTTTAGACTTAATTGAATTAAGTTCAAACGCGTACATCTCGAAATATCAGATACGAGTTTTTTCCAAAGTAGGAACGATATACCACGCACTATGATATGTGACTAGTAGGCCGTATTTATAAAGTGATCCCGAGCCAAGGGCCCGTTTTAAGATACGTAGAATTAAATGTAGTCACAGAAAACTCCCATTCCTGACGCGTGGAACGGGTTTCTTACTCGGGGTCAGTTTATTAATGCGGACCTAAGGGATTGAGAAACCATGCTTGAAAGTTTGTTAAGCGTTCCCTACCCAAATGGTTTTAACGGGAACCTATTATTAAGCCTCCCCTCTCCGTCCGTTTGTCGGTCAGCGGACTGTCTTTTTTAAACTGTAATAGTTATAGGTCTACCAGAATCTCATAAAAAAAGGGAAATTAAAATGTAGGGCTCGCAACTCCGGGGTAATAGGATACCCTTTTGTTCGCAATGTTGACCCGGTTCAACAAGTTAAAGGTTCACTTTTTTATATGTATTTAAACCTTTTGTTTTGCTCTTTATGAAACAAAAGAGCTTTTTACACACGTAATTTTTTCATTTTGCGAATAAATGGGTGAAAGGTATTTTTACTTGATTTTCCACCAGTTCAATAAAAGTAACCCAGTCCGCGTAGTCTTTATTTCTTTGGAAGTTATTCCATTTTCAAGGATAACATTTAAATATGACGTCTGTGCAATTAACTATCGATGCCGTGAAGATGGAACAAACCGTAGAGGGATGGGACAAACCAATATTTATAATATTAATTAATAACAGTTATAAGTTAGTTACCTACCTAACCCTTAAAACTAACTTTGGACTTGCATTTCTTATTGTTTAAGTATCAAGGTTTAATTAAAACAATATCTGCATTATGTATGTTTATTAGGATTGAATTGAAAATTACTTCAAAGACTCAATGATTATTAAGGTTTCTAAATGGACTATTACGTTTCAAACATAAAAGCCAAATGGAGTTATAAGTAACGTTCCTGCAGTGCAAAGGAACTTAAAGCATCAATATTATTTGGCTTCATTTACTAGTCTATTAAAAACACGACACTAACCGCCTGTTTCACAATCGACAAGTAAAGGATATTTGACGGATAAGTTTAGCCCTTTCTTTGTCGTACACTTGAAAATAGACAAGGAGAGAGACAACTTTATGTGACAGATAAATTTACTTGTCGATTGTGAAACAGGCCCTAAACCAAATATTGTGTTCGACTTACATCTTCTTGCTCGCAATTTTTAAATTACATATTATTAACAAAATTTTTCGCCAGGGCTCTATGGTCATTTTCCTGATAACTAGACCCCGTTATCTCGAGGCACTGACGCCGCTTTTTTGTAGGGATTGAATGTTTATTTTAACGACTATCCAAATGTCGATGGCATTGTACAGTCAGCTGCAGAGAAAAGTGACCCCCCCTGCATACAAGTTTCCTAGCAAAGGTGGTTACATTTCTCTGCAGCTGACTGTACTAAGAGTTATTACGTCATGTCCCTCAGAATGGATCAAAGGCAATCACTACTAAAAATGTGATAAAAAATAATAGGACGATTAAAAGTAGCGACTGTTTGTTAGTTAAAACTGTTTATCATTGTTTTATAAATTTGTAAAAAATAAATTACATTGCACTATATATGGTATGTTTGAAGCAAATAAACTCGACGCCAATATTAAATAAAAACTATTACAAATAACTGCAAGGGATCTCTGCTGTCTGTCAGTAGGAAATAGGTAAATTATTTTCATCACACTTGCTCGTAAATAGTGTCCTAACATGCTAGAAAAATCGACCGTAAATCCAAAATAATACCCGCGGGCCTTTTTTTACCATTACGTAACTAAAGTGCGTAATAGCTTTTTTTTTAAATATTATACGTGGACTCAAACTATCACAATACGTCAGGACCCCATTTCTTGTGCCATTCGATATGAAGTTTCATTCGAGATGAAATGTCAGTTGAATACTATTTCCTAAAAATCTCGCATCATAAACTATTGATCTCATATGTCACTAGAATCGGACTCCGAACACGTTTGACATTATCTGTGGTAAGTCACAGACAATGATGTAGTCTGCCGCTAATAAGTTAAAAATATGATCTTTTGTCTGATTTTATTTCATTTCCTCGCAATTGTGATGAAAAACATTGTATGTTACACGGGTGGTAAAGGAAATACAAAGCTCGAGTCATTAAAGCCCTCTCAGCCTTCGGCTTCGGGCTTCTAACAGACTCTCGTTTGTAATTCTTTCTTTACCACCCTTAATACACAATGTACTATTACATCACAGCTGACGACGCTAGCCGTGATCGAGCGAGCGGCCAATGGCATCCGCTCGCAGTCCACAATGCACTGGGCAGTGCTGTGGCCGGTGAGTGACAGTATGGTTATCGCATCTTGTAAGACTAATGTGGTTATCTACTTTTCTTTAATCAAGAAGTTTGGATACCTTCGCTGTAATGAGATTAAGCAGAGATTTAAAGGGTAAAAATTCTGTTGCATTGCTGCATAATATAAACTTCTAATATCGATATAGAGACGGTCGATAAAATAAACATTCAATCCCTAAAAATAGGCGACGTCAGTGCCTCAAGATAACGGGCTCTACTGATAAGAGAGTAAAAACAACAAACAATAACAAGCGGTGAAATTTGAATTAACAGGCGTAAGATAACATTGCCCTATGAAAATCGATTTATTTTTACTTTTAAATTTTTCATGAGATTCTGGTAGACCTAGACACTTGAATTTTTCACAGGGTGTGTATTACTATAGCCGCTACGACAACAAATAATGAAAACACAATCAAGTTAAAACATAATGGACCTCTCGGATGAAACGAGGGTGGTGGTCAGGCAGTAGTTACCCGAGCTGCAGAGCCGGATGTTCTTCCCGTGCACGTAGTGGAAGGTGTACGGCAGCGGGGCGCGCCGCCGCCGCGCCTCCGAGCCCACCACCGACGCCGTCGCCGACGTCACCTCCGCGGGCGCCGACCACGACGAGTCGGTCGCGCACAGCCCCGACAAGTCTACGTTGTAGTTCATTATATCATTCGTTTGATTCGAGTGCTCACTGAACTCCATTTCAGGGATCACTTCAATCTGAGTCTCCACGGACTCATTGGAGGAGTTGTTCTGGGTGGACTGAACTGCGCTTATGTAGCTCGCGTTTTTAGCATCACTCATCGGCAGTTGCAGTTTGATGCACTCGTCGTTCGGGATAGTGTGTTGTGGCATCACTGAGCCCGCGTTGGCTACTTTTGAGACGGCTTGAATTTTAGACACGTGGCCGAATATCTCCATAACCACGTAAACTTTCTGTCCAAAACAAAATGTTTCAATTATTACATTTATTACCCATGTAAGACTTTCACGAACCTAATTCAATTATAGCAAAGAACCACACATTACTAAGATATGAAAAAATACAAACATCGCATTTATACGCAGTATAATACTGGCGCGGGAAAGAGATAAATATACCTTATAGTATAGTATATTACTGGAGAAACCGGGAAAAAGGCCATTGTGAGTATGAGTATGATGATGAGGCCGAGATACAGTCAAGGCCGCGCTATTAGAAGAGCAATCCCCAAATATGCAAGAATATTATTGTTATAATATTAAACAGTCCCAAAATTGCCTTAAAAAAGAACATTGGCGCCATCGTCGTCGACAAAACTCATCATTCCATTTACATTGGAAATAAGTACAACTTGGTATGAAATTAATATATACCATGAAATAGAATCACAAATTTAAATGTAATAGAACTACTCGTACTAACTTACACCGTAAATGGTTTAACTTGCACCGTTTCCAAAAGGCGTCTAATTTACCTACAATAAACCTTGAGTTATTAGATACCTTAGAATATCACTACCAACATAGAAATCTATTATAAATCAGGGTCCTCAGATTGCCTCAGTTTATAGTTACAAAGTTGTAATTGCCAAGCTTTTAGTGAATGTAAATTAAAATATCAAACTAAGCTTATAATGGAACTGTTAAAGTGTTTAAAACAGGGAAAAACAGGGTGTGTACCAAATGGGTCCCACGTAGCGTTGCCAAGCGTCCAGATAAAGCCGGAAACAATCAGGCATTTTGGTTACGTGTCCGGCCAAATTAGACGATGACCGGCCTATCCGGCTTTTACCTAAACCTAATTTTTAGGTATTATTATTATTATTTAAAAAGGTTTTAGGTATAAATATCTAAGAATTAAAAAAATACTCTTTATTGTATTTAAACCGATTTATCTGATAAAAAGCACCCATATATTCGGTTATGCTGCAGTCCGCCATGTTTAGATGTCTCGAGATGATCTCAAGTCATCAATTTATCATAATCAGGGTCAGGATTAGTTATTCATACAAATTACCATCTCATAATCTAATCCGACGATTGAGATATGTTTATTAATTAAAGCTCAGTCTTGTGATGCATCTTGTGACAGGCATCTCAACTGAGACGAGTTTACCCTTAAATTGGCAAAAGTAAAAAAAGTCGTGAATTCAAACCCTATTTGATTTGAAATCAGCATAAAAAAAGGAGTAACCAAAAAATAAAAAAAGTGAACATTATATATAGTATGTGCATTATTAGATACACTGCCAATTTAAGGGTTAATACGGGCCTTAGAGTTGACCATTCTTTATGACTTTATGTATAAGACGCTTCGAGACGGGAGTCTCATTATGATGAATTCATTAATATGACACTGGGTTATTGTACGAGTAAAGAGCAATTAGGTGATGTATTGATAGACGTTAGTGACTTACATCAGGAACATTTTTGAAGGCGACCTCTAGCAATTCTGAGTTGTAGTAGACGAGTACGCGGCCGTCGAGCGTCTTCTTTAGCCCGACGCGGTCGCCGGGCCGCAGCCAGTCGAACGACGGGATGAACGCGCGGAGCTCCTGCTCCTTGTCGTTGCAGCGAGAGTACTTCATGTATTTACCTGAACATGTTATAGTAGTTTTCATCACACTTGCTCGTAAATAGTGTCCTAACATGCTAGAAAAATCGACCGTAAATCCAAAATAATACCCGCGGGCCTTTTTTTACCATTACGTAACTAAAGTGCGTAATAGCTTTTTTATTAAATATTATACGTGGACTCAAACTATCACAATACGTCAGGACACCAATTCTTGTGCCATTCGATATGAAGTTTCATTCGAGATGAAATGTCAGTTGAATACTATTTCCTAACAATCTCGCATAATAAACTATTGATCTCATATGTCACTAGAATCGGACTCCGAACACGTTTGACATTATCTGTGGTAAGTCACAGACAATGATGTAGTCTGCCGCTAACTATGATCTTTTGTCTGATTTTATTTCATTTCCTCGCAATTGTGATGAAAAACATTGTACTCGTATGTTACACGGGTGGTAAAGGAAATACAAAGCTCGAGTCATTAAAGCCCTCAGCCTTCGGCTTCGGGCTTCTAACAGACTCTCGTTTGTAATTCTTTCTTTACCACCCTTAATACACAATGTACTATTATGCAATAGTTGTATAAGAGAGGTCAAAAAATATGAGTGGCGTGAGTTACGATGTGAGCCGAAGGCGAACATCGTAAAGGAAAGCGCCACGAGTGTTTTTTGACTTAGTTATACACCGTTGCATACAATACTTTTTCTACGACTAGGTTTCAAATGAAATGCAAAACTAAGCGAAAAAACTTACAAACGAACGAACGAAGTAAAGAACAACAAACGAGCGGGAAACAAGAAAATGACAAAATATGTGTCTATGGTTTACTTTGTTTATAAATTGACGGAATGGAAAATAGAATTATTTACAATTCCAAAACATTTTAATTTGACCAATCAGAATACTTCACCAAATTAAATCCACCAATCACAATACACATCGACTGTCAAACGGAACGATAGGTTCTTTTAGGTACGTGTTACTCTTTAACTAATTTAAATCTTTTAAAAAAACTTTGTATTTCGTATCAACCATCCAGAATACAGCTATTTTAAAATCGACCAATAAGGTAACTGAAATCATTTCTCAAAACATTATAGTGTCCGGCCGCTATGAAGTCAATCCTGACACATTCTCTAGGGTTGTCTGTTACACGTTCGATCATTGTATCGATAAAATTTGAGTCAAGCGTGAGTCGAGTTCAATGCAATTCTCTACAGCTATAATAAAAAATATTAATCAGATGTATATGAAGGAAAAAAAAACATTAGAGATAATATTTATAGTCATTACTTTAATATGTACATAATACTGATACTTCACTTTCCGAACCACCATCACTATCACTACTGGAATCGTTTGTATTAATTATTAACTCAAAGTCATTATCTAAAATACTGTCAATTTTAATGTTTCTGTTGTAATCGTCCCTTATTTTGGCTTTAATCTTATTTACTACCATTTCCCAGTTATTTTTGGTTACGTGATTGCATGCCTCTTCTAATAATTTCATCATTTTCGCTGTGGAAAATGGAGGTTCAGTATTGTGACTTGCCGCATATCCTTTAATTTGTGCCCATATCAATTCTATGGCGTTATAATCACAGTGGTAAGGCGGTATACGAATGACTCGGTGGCCATGTTGCAGTGCTAGTTCATCAATGACGTATATTTTTTGTTTCTGTCTGTGAATATCCATTAATCTAATTAAATCTCCTTTCAACATAGTCATACTTGCATCTACACCATTTTTTTGAAGCCATGCAACGAGATTGGCTTTTTTTTCTGAATTTGATGGTGGCTTGTCAAGTAACATGGAGTGGTAAGGTGCATTATCCATTACAATAACTGATGGCTCAGAAAGGCTAGTCAGCATATTAGTGAACCATTGCGTAAATTTTTCACCATCCATGTCTTCATGGTAGTCACCGGTGGTTTTAGACGCAAAGGCCAATAAGCTGTTGTCGATGAAACCTCTGGCATTGCCAGCATGACATATTATTAGTCTGGCTCCTTTTCCGGTTGGGACTTTGGATGTCGATGCCGCCGTATCGTCCGTCCACGAGCGACTAACTGTGTGATTGGCATTTAACCACGTTTCGTCCAAAAAAACGACATTATCCCAATCTTCTATGGTTTTTATCTCGCGTAAAAAATCAACCCTTTTCATGGCAATATCGGATTTTTCCATCAGCACCTTTCGTTTGTCGCATTGTTTGTATCGGAATCCAATAATTTTTAATATCTTTGACAGCGATTTTTCTGATCCGGAAAATAAGCCAGCTTCTTTTAATGTCTGCAGAAAATTCGATAAAGTTGGGTACTCTTTACGTGAGTAATATTTGTAAATATGACTACGGATAGCGTCAACGTCAAAATTATCTATGTCGGTAAGTTTCGCTCTTTTTTTCTTTTTGGGAGAATGTAGAACGTTATCTTCCATGCCAGTCTCACCCAATTTTTCTTTTGTGATTTTTATGATCGTTTTTTTGCTGATATCGAGAGCATCTGCAACTCGATCCAACACCGATGTCACGGGCAATATCGGTCCGCCGTTTTGAGCTTCTCGTTCAAAATAGTTACGAACACGTATGTCAATCTCACGAGACTGACTGTTAAGAACGAATTTCTTCGATCGTTTCGGCATTTTAGCAAGTCCAAATAGTAAGCGTTTTCGAATTCCAAGATAACAAGCAAGGGGTCAGGGGGTGAAGCAGTATCTATAGGCAAAACCAGGCACAAAATTATCAACCGTTGGAAGCAATCTCAAGGCAATACAAATCGTTTTATTATTTTGACGTTCTATAAATTGATTGACAGGAAGTATGAAAAACTAAAAAATAAATTTGCATTCAAATACAAAAAGTTTTAATTCTCTAGGTAGATAGACATCAACCTTGAAAAAAGTTATGTTTATAGAGGTTACTAATAAAGAAACATAGGTACGCATTTATTCAAATCCTACCTCTTTATAATATTGGTGTTGAAATGGAATATTACGTAGAATTAATTTTATTATAAAAAAAAGATTTTTTATTAATGCATAATATCATAGACAATATTTTTGCTATACGAACTTTTTAACGCGAATCGATATACATATTGTGTGGTATTGTTGCCACACTATTCTGTCACACGCAACAAGCAAGTCTAACATTTTTCTCCTGAGGTTCACATTGTCAATAATCAGGAACTTCATAGTTGTGCAATGTGTCAGGATTGACTTCATAACGGCCGGGCACTATAGGTGATTTATAGTCCCTATTTCACAATCGTTAAAATATGATTAAATCGATTGTGCAACGCTAAGCTTTGGCAGCTGGCCGTATCGTTTTATCTCAAAAACGCACAAGTGCTGTTTTGGGGCATAGACAAGATAGACTTTTCTCTGGATTATTCTGCGGATATATTATTTATGTTCTTATATTAGTGTTCGTGACTATATAAATGACAGATAAAAGTACAGGAGTAGGAAAAGTACTTTTTAGTGAATCTTTTTAGGATTCCGTACCAAAATTGTAAAAAAGGAACCGTTATGGCGAGACTTCGATGCCTGTCTGTCTGTCTGTCTGCCTGTCTGTATGTCACAGCAGGTTTTCTCAGTAACTACAAATGCTATCAACTTGAAATTTGGCAAAGTTGTACAACTTATGCTTGCCCGCATCTATTTTTAGTAAAAAATAATATGAAATAAACCGACCTGCGTGCATGACGCGATGTATGAATTTGGAAGAAGCGAAAGAAATTTGTCAAGATCGTATCAAGTGGAAAGAGGTGGTCTCTGCCTACCCCTCTGGGAAACAGGCGTAATTTAATGTATGTAAAGACTGTATCGTTTAGTATAAATACAACTTTACGTAGTCGTCTTTCTTTCCTAAAGTATTTTTTAGATTTAATTGTACATGTGTTTAATTTGTGCTTTTATTAGGTACACATTTCATCCATAGGACTTGAGGCATATGGTTTAGTAATTTTGACTAATTATCGAATCCATCTGGGTGATGTTAACGATAGTGGACAAATAGCAAAATAAATTTTACTGTTTGCGAGCTATAAAACGTAACCAAAAAAAATTATCGTACTACGCAAACCATAATTAGTTAATTACACATGATTCCCAAAGTAAAACATCTGAGCATTCTCTTTAATTTATTTTTAATAAAAAAAATGGCATGGATGGCGATGGGCGGTGGCCATTTTGAGAATATGGCATATTACTCATTACAACTCCGACTTTGACATCTATTATAACTATTAAGAAGCGTTTCTATCGACGTGATTTACCGATGGTTGGACGCCACGATTGTCCATTGTGCTTGGGTCTGGCTGAGACCATTGGTTAGTCTCCCTCCTCCCGCTCGCACCAGATATTGATGGGAAACCAAAACATTACGTAAAAAGTCGCTTTTGTGTGAAAGTAAAAATCTATCATATTTATTCTGAGGATGCTCATTCGGGTAAACATGAAGGGGACACTTAGTTAACATGTTTTGGCTGCATATCAACCTATTGCATTTTAAAATTGTACTTTAGGAGTTGCTGAAATACTTCAAATTGAGCTCCATAGGCTCCGAAATATATTCTAAGGACGATTTTGAAAGCATCATAAAGTCTCCAAGACACAGAAGTTAACCATATTATATCAGATGAAATGGTTAAAAAACACCTTCAGATCATATTATTATCCTCACAACGTTGTAATTCAAAATAATACTGATGTCAAAAGTTAGACTAGGTTTTGTATGTATTTATACTAAACGATACAGTCTTTATGTAAATATGAAATTAATTTTATGAATAATTGAAATGTTGCCTAGAATGGGTGTTGAAAAATTAAAGTGGTTTGATTACAGCAAATGGGGTGTCATATGAAAGGACTCAATCTGCACATTTCAAAACTTTATTTTATTTTATTTTTTGTGTTGTACTTTTTGATTCATTTCATAACCAGTGATCGGAATTAGATGAGCCAAAATACGTACTCTTCGCAAGAGACATAAACATAATATAGAGTGGTTACAACCGAGTCGAAAAATATATTTTTTCTTGAATATCGGGTACCTATTACACTACAAGACTTACTTCCATACTAATTTTCTAATGTTTTCGAAAAGTACAGACGATAGTAAAACGTGAGCAATGATTGAAATGTTCTTGCTCGAGCTACAGCATGTGCGATAACGAAATTAGACAATCAGTATATGTTCACGTTAGACGTGCGGTTGGAGAATGAGTTACCGTCTATGTAAGCGGTGTAGTGCGGCAAGAGGGCGATCGTGGGCGGCAGGCTGCGGTTCACGTGCACGTTCAGTATGTTGATGTCCGTCACGCCCATACGGAAACTGCCTGCAAATCCGGACTTGCACTCCACTATCTTCACCTGAAATAATACGCTTTATTTTTATCTTTAGGACGGGATAATAAATGTCAAACATACACTTTTCTACGCAAGGTAACATATTTTCAATATTTATAACATTTCTCGTATAAACTTTGGCGAATTCGATTTCATGATTCTACTACCGACCCGGCCTCGCTTCGCTTCGGTTTATGTGAGTTTTCTGTAACCCCCGTACATAAACCAATTCTACTATACATATGAACCTTCCTCTTGAATCACTCTATCTATTGCTGAAAACTGCATTAAAATCCGTTGAGTAGTTTAAAAGATCTAAGCGAACAGACAGCGGATGCGACTTTATTTAATACTATGTAAAGATAAAAAATATAAATAAAGCACTCCTTCCAAATCTCAAAGTGTACTATGTATGTATGTGTGTGTGTGTGGAGGGGGGGGGGGGGGGGGCTCGCTTCAGGAGTACTAATGTCCGGTTCCCATATTTAAATCGCGGATAGATAAATCTTACTTCAGATTAATATTAGACACGCAAGTATAATCTCACGAAGCCTTTTCTGTCCGCGGTTTCAATACAGGAACCCGACATAAGTTGTATTTTGCCCTGGTAAGCCAAATGCTTTCCTTGTTAAACTACCAAGTAAGCAAAATGACTTGTTTGTATAATGTAATGACTTGATTTTATTGGATGACGTTATGTAAAAAAAAAAACATGCCTTAATTGGGAGGTATCAGAAAAAAATCTTAGCTTTATTTTATAACTGTGTCGACGTAATTTAAATGTATAACTATGCCAAATTACAGCTTTGTAGTAACAAGATTCTCTAAGTGATGAAGATGAATTTTGACTTGTAGTACGGTGATCCATGGGACGATACGTCATAACCATTTTCAAGTAATTTTCAACTAAAACCAAATAAACATACATATAGCACATGATTGTTTTAATATAATTTAAATACTTGCAAATAATGGGAAAAGCAAGTCCAAAGTTGGTTTTAAGGGAAAGGTTGCGGCAGAGGCGGACATGAGCGGAGTGGAGCGGAGCTATGCCAAAATTAACCAATAGAATCCAAACTAACGTGCGCAAGGCGCGCTCGACGTGACCGCGTGCGCCTTCTATTGGTTAATATTGGCACAGCTCCGCTCCCCCCCCTTTTTTTGGCTCCGCCTCCCTAACACCTAACACCTGAAGGAGAATGGTTCACCTCGAAGATCTCGCCGACGGCGAGGTGCGCGGAGCTGAACACTAGCGCCGCCATGGGGTCTGAGGAAAGGCGCCGCGCGAACGCGTAGTCATGCATCAGGCAGATGTTGTCGCCGCAGTACTCCGAGAAACTCCTGCACACACGAGACGCACCAAACGCTACCACTAGCATGACTTCGTTTATTATTATGATGAAAACAATGTAAGGGTGAAACGTAAAACACCTGGTTCTGGGAATACAAATTACTGCTTATTGCACCCGGTCATTACACCATTAGTTGCTTGAAATGAAGTGGATGGTGCCTATAATAAAGACTGTATCGTTTAGTATAAATACATACAAAACCTAGTCTAACTTTTGACATCCGTATTATTTTAAATTACAATGTTCTGAGGATATGACCTGCAGGTGTTTTTTAACCATTTCATCTGATATAATATGGTTAACTTTTGTGTCTTGGAGACTTTATGATGCTTTCAAAATCGTCCCCAAAATATATTTCGGACAAGCCTATTGAGCTCAATTTGAAGTATTTCAGCAACTCCTATAGTATAATTTTAAAATGCAATAGGTTGGTATGCAGCCAAAACATGTGAACTAAGTGTCCCCTTCATGTTTACCCGAATGAGCATCCGCAGAATAAATACGAGGGCTGCCTTTTAAGTTCTGTCGTTTGCAAGCCTTCCGTGATTGCATAAAAAAGAACTAGTGTCATCTTAAAATATTTGAAATTAGAATTCGAAAACAAAAGAATGACTCGAAATCGGCCCAACCGTTTTAGTACAGCGCTCGTTCAAAGTTGACAAGTCAGTTGTGAAAATGGAAATTTCGAAGGAAAATTTACGTGCGATATTTTTTTACAACTTCAAAAGGGGCTTAACGCGACTTCAGTGCTTCGAAGAGTTGACTACGGTTTTCAATGATAAAGCACCATGCCTCCGGACTGTGGAACGCTGGTATTTAGAATTTCAACGTTGTTGCTCTAGTCTTGGTGATAGACATCGTGAAGGTCGACCAAAAACAGCCGTAACCCAGGAGAACATTGATGCTGTACGGCAACTGATCGTCGAAGATCGCCATGCGACATACCGTGAGATAGAAGCTTCCTTAAGTATTTCAGGGACCAGTGTTCACAGTATTTTGCATGATCACTTAGGCGTAAAAAAGTTGATCTCTCGCTGGATACCACATTTACTCAGTGAAGACCAAAAAACGGCTCGCGTTCGATGGTGTCGCAAAACTCTGCGGCAATTCAACCGAGGAAACTCGAAACATGTTTACGACATTATCAGTGGTGACGAATCTTGGATATATGCCTACGAACCCGATTCTAAACAGCAGTCGACTGTTTGGGTGTTCCAAGATGAGCCAAAACCGACCAAAGTAATACGCTCACGGAGCATTTCGAAAAAAATAGTCGCCACGTTTGTGGCGAAAAGTGGCCACGTGGCCAACATCGTGCTCGAGGATCGTAAAACGGTTAATGTTGACTGGTATACCACTGTCTGTTTACCAGAAGTCATCGGCGAGTTTCGAAAAAATAACCCAAGACGTCGTATAAGACTGCATCACGATAATGCGAGCTCGCACACCGCCCGGCAAACAATTGCGTTTTTAAAAGAGCAAAACGTCGAAATTCTGGAACACCCGCCGCACAGTCCAGACTTAAGCCCTAACGATTTTTTTACTTTTCCAAAAATCAAGCAACGACTTCGTGGTCAACGGTACCAGACGCCTGAAGAAGCCGTTGAGGCATACAAAACGGCCATTTTGGAGACCCCGACTTCGGACTGGAATAAGTGTTTCGAAAACTGGTTCGATCGAATGAAAAAGTGTATTACATATCACGGTGATTACTTTGAAAAACAATAAATACCATTTAACACTTAAATTGTCTTTAGTTTTTCCAAACGACACAACTTAAAAGGCAGCCCTCGTATGATAGATTTTTACTTTCACACAAAAGCAACTTTTTACGTAATGTTTTGGTTTCCCATCAATATCTGGTGCGAGCGGGAGGAGGGAGACTAACCAAAGGTCTCAGCCAGACCCAAGCACAATGGACAATCGTGGCGTCTAACCATCGGTAAAACACGTCGATAGAAACGCTTCTTAATAGTTATAATAGATGTCAAAGTCGGAGTTGTAATGAGTAATATGCCATATTCTCAAAATGGCCACCGCCCATCGCCATCCATGTCTTTTTTTTATTAAAAATAAATGAAAGAGAATGCTCAGATGTTTTACTTTGGGAATCATGTGTAATTATGGTTTGCGTAGTATGATAATTTTTTTTGGTTACGTTGTCTAGCTCGCAAACAGTAAAATTTATTTTGCTATTTGTCCACTATCGTTAACATCACTCAGATGGATTCGGTAAATTTTGACTAAACCATATGCCTCAAGTCGAGCCCGCAGGATGAAATGTGTACCTAATAAAAGCACTAATTAAACACATGTACATTTAAATCTAAAAAATACTTTAGGAAAGAAAGACGACTACGTAAAGTTGTATTTATACTTAACGATACAGTCTTTATGCAGGACGCCAGCAATAGGATTGTTTACCCTATAGTATCGGGAACCCGCAGGCCTATTGCCTAACGCACTCGCAATCGTTTTAATTTTGAGTCCGAATGCGAGTCTGCATCCAAAATTAAAACAATTGGCCCACTTTGAAGTCCATTGTGACTGCGAGTGCGTAAGGCCAGCCGGGAGTTATTCGAGTTGAAACCAAGTTTCAACACGTTTCGACCAGATTGATTTGTTGATCTCAAAAACCCCTGTTCTGTTATTTTAATTACAATCGTGAGAACCCTTTATATACACTCTTACCAGTTTAGCTAACTTAAAGTCTAGGTCGTACAAACGAAACTAACACACAGTAATTATTTACTCACTCAAAACTGAAATATAAATATTTTAACGATATGAATTTATATTGCAAATTTAATTGAATTAAGACCCAATAAAAATGATTATCCACTTACCAGTAAGGCGGTGGAGGCGACAACAAAGCCCTAGAATTGCTCAGCAAGGAATTATCCGAGTTAGTGCATCCGTTATAGTTGAAAGCTCTCTCCTCATTTTGCAAAATTGTAACCTGTAATAAGTTAAGACAACTCCAGGTAGTAATCGCCCACATTTATTTCGGATAGTAAATCATTTTCTTAGAATCGCAAGATAAGTCATTGATTGCACAAAAGATTCTAGAGAGTCGCAGTGAATCTGACAGGACCACACAAATAAGGTAGGATAAGACTAGAGAGTCAATTACTTATGCTCTTAGATCATTTCGTTCTTACAGACTCAAAAAAAGGAGGAGATTTTATAAATAAATATATATATACTGAAATCTTTGTCGACTGCAAAACCATTAAAGATTTCTTTGTTTGAAATGATAGGTAGTCGTCGAGTTGAATGGCCCCCTAAAACCTGAAACGTTTAAACGGTTCGTATTTTCAATCCCCGAACCCGCATCCCATCTTACATTTCGCCGTGGCACGATTGCGTCAACTTTTCGAAATAGTTGATGCAATCGTGCAACGCTTTTAACTAAGTAGTGCAATGAGCCACGTTTTGTGGATAGTAAACACTAGTGAGTCGTGTACCTGCGTGCACTGTCCGTAGAGGTCGACGACGGCGTAGATGTTGAGGTGCGGCACGTACCAAGCCTTGCCCATGTCCATACCGTCGAGGTAGTAGTGCAGGCTGCGGTCCGCGTGCCACATCATACCTAGCACCAAAACATTCCACATCAACATACACGTCGTTTTTTAGGCATCAGAAAAAACCACGATACTCAAAGGTTTTTTAAAACGGACGTTTCGCCTTAGATGTGTTAAGGTTCTGTTTCACCGGCGGCGAGGCCAAACACAGAGCTGAGTGATACTAAATAGGTATATAAAGTATAACATGAGAGTTATGGATTAGAGTGTACGACTAACCGACGCGACTGCCGACGGAGAGCGTGTCGAGGTCGAGCGGATAGCCACTGCGCACGCATTCGCCGTCCTTCATCATTGCCGCGCCGCTCAAGATGTACGTGTCCCAACTGAGGTCCGTGGCGGTGCCCGCGATCGCGCCCACCCCGCCGTTCGTCTCCAGGTCGTCCGGCCGGATCGCCGTCACGCCTGAAAACAACTCGTTCTAAATGCCATAGTTACAGTAATATATATATATATATTAATCAATCACATTATATCATGTTAGGGTGTTCTTACATGGTCAATTTTTCGAGAAATAATTGCCCATCAACTCTAATTTGGTGTAATAGAATGACCGCCCGTACTTTTGAGGGGGAATTATTGAATTAGTGAACCTTTTTGTAAAGTATGAAAACAGCTTTCGGGTTTGGATGGTTTTGACTTTTGGAAGACAAACTACGTCATTATAGTTTTGCAGATAGCACGTTGACGTATAACGAATACACGGCTGGTCAAAGGTAGTGGTCGCGGATGGCCTGCGCTGCGCAAGGTCATCTGTAACGAACATATTATTTCTCCCTTCTGCTAAATGACCTACCCGAGGCCGTACAGTGGCAAGACCTTCATGTAAGCGGATGACATTACATAATACACCGAAACACCAGCTTAATATAACCGCAGTACGCCTATCCGAGGGATTAAGAAATAACGGTCTGTCGGTTAAAGATGAATAAAACAACATACAGTGGCCCGCAAAACGAAGTATCACACTTTTAATTAAAATTTCATCTAGTGTAGATCAATGTAACAGTAACGCGGTCTTTGGTTTCGAAGTGGACAAAAAGTTTGGTAATCGATGGGTCAACATTTGCCGTATCAGAGGACGGTCCCGTCCCACAGACTTAGTCCGCGAGGCCACGCTTTAAAGCAGGGTTTCACCAACCCACGTTTGAATACTGCTTCCAACACGGCTGAACAGCGCGGCGTGTTGAACAAACAGTGGAGGTGTAAAGCGTTACCGATCTCGAGGCTGCCGATCCAGCAATCGACCATCTTGTCGATGCGCAGCTCGAACATGTCGCACTCGCGCAGCGGCCGCGCACTGAACAGCACGGCGTCGTTGAACTCGGAGTAGACGGCGGCGCGCGACGCCGTGAGCCGCCCGCGGCCCAGCCGCGCGTTGCGCCCGTGCAGCCGGTGGAAGCACATCTCCCTGCAACGAGTCAAACAATAGTACATCACAGCAGACACCGGACAGAACGCTGTTGCGGGACGAGTATGAGTTGGCGCCGAGATGCAGTCAAGGCCGCTCAGTCCAGCTACCGACCTTCCAACCGAGGCTTGTATAGTGCTTTTATCCAATATAAAAAAATATATCACAATTGTTGATAATATTAAACATAGGCATAGACATTACTCATAATTCCATTGACATTCGAAACAGGTACGACTTAAGTATGAAACTAAGATATATCATTAAGGGCGGATTCAACCAAACTTTAATAAATACGCGAATAAATATTCCACAATTTCATTCTGGAGTAAATCGGTGGTCGTTTTTTCACGCACTCCAAGGTATACATGGAATTACTAAGCTCGAAGTAGACTGATAAAAATATTAATGCACAACGCAGCGGTATGAGTTCGCCATACAGCATAAAAGTCAATCAAATGACACAGTCGAACGTCGATTAGTCAATAATGAATGAATCTAATTACTTTTTCTTTTATGATATTTTCAATAACGATCTTTTTTTATTTATGGCGAAAACATTGACAAACACAAAATTTGATAAATTCATTCTGATTATAACTCATTAGATAAACATTATTTTCCCGATTAAAACTTTGAAAACAAACATTAAACGTAGTTCTGTCCCATGGTCAACCGACAAACTGGAGGAACTGGTTGGAGTATACCCAGAAACAAATGGATCTGCATGAAATACGTCATCAGTACCCTAATAATGTAATAATAACGGAACGTATAGATAAATATTATAATTTAATTAAGACTGAAACTTTGCGAGCTTGACAAACCCACATAGAGCAGACTAACAGGTAGCAAAAACCCGTGACAGATAATTTGGAGGATAGTTAACGAAGAAATTGGCACAAAACCCGCCCAATAAGCTTCAGAGACCCAACAACGCTAATTATTATTTCCAATAATTATATTCCTGACATATTTAACTCTCACTTTTTGAACAAAGCCTCAAAAGCCTCAGCCTCATCGACATAGATGAGTCCCTGAGCCAGCGTTACCTCCTACAATTTCTATAATAGTGGAGTCAATTCTGTCGTCGCACATCATGATCTACCTTGAGAACAATGACCTTTTGACGGACCGCCAATTTGCGAATCGGCAGAAGACCTCAACGATCAGCGTGTAAAATATTTGATTGCATTGTTACTGGTCTATATGAGACAAGGATGGTACAAGCTAGCGGCAATTTTATGCGAGTTGTGCAAGGCCTTTGATGTGATTAATCACGGAATGCCTCTGGACAAGTTGCATCACTACGGCATCAGTTATGTCAGCCACCGTCTACTCACGTCGTTCCTATCCGGACGTCAACAGGCAGTTAAGTAGTCCGAAAACGGCAAATAAATGCAGTCTATGACCAGAAGTGTGGGTCTTGGGATCCCTCAAGGGTCGGCATTAGGAAACACACTGTTCTTAATTTATGTGAATGACCTTCCGACAGCCATTACAGCTGGCCTTTCAGTGCTCTTTGCGAACGACAGGACTGTCGTGGTTAGTGCGCGCACGAATGAACAGCTGGGGGAGAAAATTCATGGCGCGTGCCAACAGTTGCAAACGTGGTTTTAGGCATCTTATACCTCGTTTACATTCAGCCGAAGTGAGCAGTGAAGTGAGCAGGGAAGTGGGCAAGACGAGTGTGTAAACAAGATACTTCTCATGCCACTGCCATTGCCACTCGCGCTGCCCGGCGCTCCCCAAAAAGGCGGTTTTTTGTGCGGAAGTCAAAGGACCGGCAGCGCGAGCGGCAGTGCGTGTTCACATTCTGCTCCGTCGCTCATTACTCGCCGAGCGCCTGGAGGAGAAAGACGTGTGTCGTTCGCTTTTTAAAATCGTGAAAAATGCCGGAATGGAGCAATGAGATTGCAATAAAATTCTAAGAATTACTGGAAACGGAAAAGTAATTTGGGATGTTAAGGATAAGAAGCATAAACTGAAACAAGGTTCACGACGCGACACGTGGAACAGAATCAATTTCATTATTAGGTACTTACAAAGTTCTATTACGATGGATAGATATCATCCACCATCGTCTACGACGAACTTTCTTTTTTTGTGTTCGATTTATTTTAAAAAATCGAACATAATTGCGTATCGCAAAAAGACACAGCGCGGCCGCTGTAATTAATTCGACGTCTGCCATTGCCGAAAATTGAAAGCGAAGTGAGTGGTAAGGCAGTATGCAAACACACACTCCTCTCAATCCTGCTGCAGCAGTATTTAGGGAATTATTGCCGGCAGCGCGAGGGGCAGCGACAGGGGCTGAATGTAAATGAGGCATTAGACCGAGTGGTGCACTCTTTGCGCTGCGTAAACTGAAGAGGCTTATTTGCAAATGATGTATTAAAACAGGTGCACTTTGCACATTTTCACTCTCTGATCTCGAATGGTACGCTCCTTTGGGGAAACTCCACGGATGCCAACAGGATAATGCTTATGCAAAAGCGTGCCTTAGGCACGTTAGCTGGGGTGAAACTTAGACACCCTTGTGGGGGCCTTTTTTGTAACGCACGGCATATTGACGCACTACTCAGTTTTCGTATTTAAAATGTTAACGTTCATAAGAAATAATACCGGTCGTTTGAGGACAGTTCCCCGTCGCTTGGCACTTGCGGGTAAGAACCCGCGTGTCAACGGTCCCACATACTATGACCTACTACTATGAGCGTCGTTTATTATTTTGTATTAATGTTGACAATATAAAAAAACTTACGGATACACAGTAGCATTAGACTCCGTGGACAGAGGCGACTCCGGCGAGCACACGGGCGGCGGCGAGTACGCCTCGACGATGGTCGCCTGCGCCACCCGCCCGTACAAATCTGCGCGAGGCAATAATAGCTGGTTTAACGGCGGTAGTTTCCCATAGCAAGTGGCGTGCTTATCTACCGGCGAGGCGAGGCGATTCGAGGCGATTCGAGGCGATGCGAGGCGATGCGAGGCGATGCGAGGCGATGCGAGGCGAGGCAAGACGAGGCAAGACGAGGCGGCGCGAGGGTTAAAATGGCGTTGGGCCATTTCCAGTTAAAAAAAATACATAAATAGCTATCGCGAGCTCGCGCTAAATAGTCTTTAGATTGAGGGCTACGTGTAGTAAAGAATGTGGAGATAAACTTTATTCAGCGGCACTAATTATTTTCAGTAGTAAAGTCCACAGCCGTTGGAATTATAGTGCCGATAGGAAGTCAATCCTGACACATTGCACCACCATGGAGGTTCGAAATATTGATAATGTTGACAGCAGTAAAACAAAGCTAAACTTATTTGTTACGTGTGAAGGAATAGTAATAACAGCATTGTTTTACTGCTCTCATGGTTGTGTAATGTGTCAGGATGACTTCTTATCGGCCGGGCAATGTACGTACAGAAAAATAACCCTATACAAAAACATTTGGTGCGAAATCCAGCAGTAGGACTATCTCGAAAATTTATGGATCGACTATAATGTTGTTGTTATTCTGTCCCGTAAGCCAGGAGATATCAGTGATAGAGATTTTTAGAAAAATTGTGATGACTGATGATCAGTGATCGTACTTTTTCCAGCATTTTTGGTGCAGTGCTAAGGTTGTCAATAGTGGCCAATATGAAATTGTTTGAACCAAGAATCAAATAAAAACAAAAATTAATAATAAAATAGCGTATTAAACAAATCGAAAATACAGAAAATATTCTCAGAACATGTAAAGCCTAACCCAATATGGATAATGAAACGAAGGGTTAATTTACTACGAGTACCTATATGAGAAAAGGTAACACAGTTGCAATAAATCCTTATCTCAGGTTATAGTTCATATTTATTATTAGGAATTGATATACTAACTATACATAAGCATAGACAGTATAATGCGTACGTAATGGCAGTGCAATATATAAGTCATTTTGTTTCTTCACTAACGTTCCAGTAATAAATGTTATACACAATTATAATCACTGATTAAGTAAAAAAAATAGTGTTTCATTTTCAATGATATCATAATATTACATAATTTTAAACGACAATCATACTATACGGGTGAGAACCAAAAAGTTGGAACACAGTTAAGCGCAGTTAACAAACGACGATGACGAAAAAAGTTCCGTTGTGCGACGAAAAGTATCCCTACAATTGTATGGCTAATAATTTTCGTGTCACAACGAAAGAGTTTCATAGACATTTTTATTGATTGAATTAGCTTGGACAACTTTTTGGTCCTTACCCATACACGTCGACAACCCTAGGTCGCTGTCGTGTGTCATTTGACGTCATCGCACCAAGAATGCTGGAAAAAGTACGATCACTGCTGATGATATACACTACTAACAGGTACGCTTGGAAGAATATCCTTAAAATGGGCTTGTAATTGCCACAACACAGGTGTTTGCTGGATTTATATACTTTAAAATCGTAGTTTTAAAGAGTGACCCAATGGCAACGAGGTACAAAGAAAAGTTGATTGACCCAAATACCTGTACGAGTACTTTGTGTAATGGTTAATAAATAAATAATTATATTGCCGTTGTAATCACCATCTAGACCCTGGGAGGAGTAATTTCATATACTCACCAATAACACCAAACACATGTTCCGGTATATTGAAAGCGGCCGGGCCCTGGTCCACACCGTTCACAAAAAAATGCAGGATACCCATGTCTTTGCGCATCACCCCGACGGTGTCTCCTTCCTAGTGATAAAGGCGACCTTTATAGCGACTGCGTTTATATTATACTTTAAGGATCGACATTGAATGAAACCCTTACCACCAGTCTGTTCAGGTTTCTAACATATTGAGGTATTATGATGGTTCCGTCTCGTATAATATCTTCTCCGGTCATTGCCCAAGTGCCGGATCTAAAATAACATTTTCGGTTTAAATAACTTTATTGTTAAGAAATATTTTAGTAAGTAGGTATGTAGTTAATGTTACTAGGCAATCGACGCCGGTAGTACGCACTTTAGCCATATCAACCACATATATTGCTAACAATAAGATTGATCAGATCACTGATCGACAACTTACTTTGCATTGCTCATTTTAAAAGGAAACTGTAAATCGTTAGAGGATTGCTGCGTGACTCCAATTTCAATGCTTCCGGCCCACTTCGGGATAACAAGGTCAAGTCGCACTTGAAACAATTCATTCGTTCTCAGTGTGCGGCTGGTCATTACTATCCCGTTGTTGAAGTATTCGAAAGCACTGGAAAACAAATAAATGCTAATAAAATTACGAAATCGTCAATCTCATTTCTTTATTTTTCATGTTGTAGATCTAGATACCAAGTAGCATTGATTGTTTAGGGATTAATTTTTGATTAATATTGACTCTCGTGAAGATCATCTATGCTGGTCGTATGCTGACTATTACATATTTTTATACTATAGTGAATCTACTTCTAAGACCAAGACCCTAAAGCCCTATAGCCAGACAATGACCCAAACTTCATTAAAAACGTCATTATTTTGTTAAAACAACTAGCTAACTTCGTGTCTATAACTGGGTCGGCAGGAGCGAGCCATTTTTACGCCATTAGTGTCAATTGTAGATATTAATATAGATACATCTTACAAATCAATATTAAAAGAAAATAAAACTTTATTAATTATTATAAACTAAAATGACAATGCATTATGTGCAAAACGAGTTATTCTTAATTTTGTATAGGTACCTACACATTTTAAAATAAATTAAATAACTTTTTTTTCTATATTCTTTTTTTTTAACGCATTTCTTCTTGATAGTTTTGTAGGCAATAAGATAATTTGATTACTTAGTTATTAAATTACACCACATCTACCATTAAATAACAAGGCATGTCCATGTTATGCAAACTCTGAAAACAGCTCACCCCTGTCGAGCTCTGTTTATTAAAGTTAAATATCATTAAATCGTCAAAATAAATACCAAGTCCTCACTGCAAACCACGAGGAAACTTCTTTAAATCACTATCGTTTCAGCCAAAATACGTCTACTGCTGGACATAGGCCTCCCCTCATGGTTTGCCACAAGGACCGGTCCTGCGCCGCTTCCATCCATCGATAAATTGCAACCCAGAACGGGTAGCACAAGTGGTATTTTCTCGCTTGTCGCTCAGTGCGTCTCTATCGTTACTGACAAGATAGAAAGGGAGATTCGAGCGACAACCAAGTCGCGGGCCATTTGTGCTAGCCGTACTGACATTGTCTACTATTTGTCTAATGAATTCTAGTGCAAATATTAATAAATGTTTAACAAAAATAATACTTACTTAGGCCTATGAGCAGTCTTACCATCGTTAATAATAATAACATTCGAATCACGCAGCGTATAAAATAAAAGGCTGTCTTCCTCTAATCTTTGTCGGATCCTGTCTGTAAAAGGAAACAAAGAGTTATGGCAGGCCAGATTAATAGAGATAGCTTTGACTTCGGAACTTACTAAAAGTCCCCACTCCTCGGAGTGGAGCCCTATGAGGGAGGACAAAGCTGATAAAATTCTCTACAAGTTTCATTCTTATCCATTGTATTTTTTACCTATTTTCAATCGTCTAGATATGAGCTTCGAAAACCTGACAATTTTTCAATGAATGCACGACACCTTGCACTTCGTGACTATGCGCTGAAACTTGGCACAGTTGACTCTTAGCTCGTCTTGAGTAGATTCAGACGAGGAGTCATCGTGAACCTTAACCGGACGAGAAATTTATTTTTCAAACAATAACAATGCACTTTCACAAGGATCACTTTTTTTTTGTCAGTGAAATTGCATCTAGTTTCATCCTTTCGTTTGTGCACTTTGTCCAGAGACAAACTGTATACTTACATATTATATACATATATATAATTATTATATGTATGACATGTTAATATGAACTATTATCTCTTGAATTGCAGAATTGTATTATGTTTACAATAAGAATATGTTTCTCTTACTCATCACAGGTAGTTCCGGGGGGCTGTGCGCAACCGGAGTATTGCTAGTAAAAGCATCTATGTCCTCGCACGGGTCTACTACAGTAACCTAAAAGATTTAAATTTAATAGTTAGTATTGTTTTAAATATAAGTTTAAGGTGAGACATAAATCCATCGTCGGGTGAAAATCAAAAGTCACTAAGTACCAAATTGACACAGCGGAGATAAACGTATAGCCTGACAAGTTCCTTTTTAGCCCTCGCTATGTTGCGGATTTTCAGTGGAACTAATTTATTTAAATGGCAACGTTTTTTTTTGACAACTGACGTTGGAAGTCATTGAATGTCACCGATGTAAACAAATCGATTTTAAAATTAAAATGCCCAAGAAATTTCACCCCGATGCAAAAAACATTATTATAAATACATTCAAATGGTTGCGGCAGAAAAAGGACGAAGGATTCAGCAGCATTCCAATAAACAATGTTTTGAAATTAGTTGTTGACATGACGGGTATGATATTCATAGTGCGATTGTCATGAATTGGTTAGCTTGGTACTAAATATGTATATTAATTATTAAATTTTATTTTTTTTCTCATTCAAGGCGTCTTACTTACTTAGCTTACTTTTACACTTCGTTATTACTTAGGAAGTGACTATAGAAAATTGGAGTAAATGCTGCGAACACGTAAAAAAAATAGAAGACGGATATAGGACAAAAGGTCCTATAATCGAATCACAGACCGAAAGATTTATAATCGAGGTTGGTGGTCCTGAAAGTGACTCTTCAACGGACGAAAGTGAAAATACATCGGAGCCAGAATCTGATGAATATATGGATGTCGAATATTTAGAATCGGATTTTGACGGATAGGTAATTATTCATATTTAATTATCAACTAGACATGCTCTTCCGATTACATGAAAACATAGTTTCACAATCTACAAGTACTTAATTGTATATCTCACTCGTTCTTGCACGATGCCAATACTCACTGTCCCGACTATTCATGACGTACACGTATAATTGCCATATGTAAGCTGTTTGTAGCGACACTACATCAGGGCTAAATAGGAACTTGTCAGGCTTTACAGACTTACAAAAAACTTGATAATTCTAAAACCACAATTTGCACAATTAGGCATACGAGGGGCGGCTGAAAAGTTCTAAGCCTAAGGTATTTTGAGGTTGCATATGCGTTAGCGATACTGGCCACTAAAAAGACCATTTAAAAAGTTAATAAATAAAAGAAAAAAATGTCGTCTTTTGTTTATTACATCTCGAGATATCCGACGCTAAAGGTCATCATGTGTGAATTATCAACGCATATCACGAAAATTGAGCACCGTGCAGTCATTAAGTTCCTCACGAAAAGTGACAAATCGCAAAGAATTTTTGAAGAAATGTCTAGTAATTACGGTGAATCTGGCCCTTCTCATGCCACTGTTAAAAAATGGAGTCGACTTTTTAAACTTGGACGGGAGTCGATCGAAGACGATCCTCGCTCGCCAATATCGGTTGTGACTGAAGAAAATACTGAAAAAGTCAAAAAGTTAGTATTAGAGGATCGGAGAATTAAGGTTTGGCAAATAGCTGAAGCCTTAGGTATTAGTAAGGAAAGAGTTAGAGAGATTTTGCATCAACATTTGCAAATGACAAAAAAGTAAGTGCTCGTTGGGTGCCGAAAATGCTCACAGCTTTCGATAGAGAACGTCGTGTTCAAACTTCTCAGGCATTTTTAGAATTATGTGAAGAAGGTTTAGATGAAGTTTGTTCCCGCATAGTAACTGTTGATGAAACATGGATCAGACAGTATGATCCAGAGTCGAAGTCTGAATCTATGCAGTGGATCGAAAAGGGTGAAAGGCCGCCAAAGAAATTCAAGGTTCAAAGATCGGCGTCTATGCTAATGGCCACCGTGTTCTGGGATTGCGATGGCATTCTTTTAATAGACTATTTGGCGAAAGGCTCTACAATAAATGCAGTTTATTATGCTGAGCTATTAAGAAAAGTGCGACAAGCCATAGTCGAGAAACGAAGGGGCAAACTGAGCAAAGGCATTTTGTTTTTGCAAGACAACGCCCCCGTTCACACCGCTCGTGTTGCCAAGCTTGCTCTGAAGGAAACTGGCTTCGAGGAAATTGATCATCCACCTTACAGTCCAGATCTGGCCCCTAGTGATTATTTTCTATTCAGCAATTTGAAGAAAGATTTAAGGGGAAAGCGATTTGGCAGTGATGAAGAGATGAAGGCGGCTGTACAGGAACATTTCGACAGCCAAAATAAAACTTATTTTTTTAACGGTCTAAAAGCATTATTTAAAAAATGTAATAAATGCATTGAATTAGAGGGAGATTATATTGAAAAATAAAAATAGTAAAAAAAATCTGAACATTTTTTTTCTACCTTAGGCTTAGAACTTTTCAGCCGCCCCTCGTAGATGCCCATCGCCTAACAGGAACAACAAGCCTTTATTCCCTTATTCACCTCTTCCGACATACACGGGAAGACATGGAGTGGCACTATTCTAACCCGGCAACCACAAGGGAGACCCGGCCACCACATGGGAGATAAACGTGTTATGATATTATTTTCAATTATTAAATCCGTATGTGACATATATCAAGTGTAAAGTATTTTTTCACTATTTAGAATTGTGGCAATTGTATGAAGACGCAAGTTTAAATAATATTATCGGTAGATTAATAGTTATTCTTATTAAGCTTAATGAGTTTTAGCTGCCGCAATGTAAATAAAAACAGTGTACTTTGTGAAATATTTGTATGAACAACGGCCATCTTTATTTAAAATTTCAACAAAAACGACCAACTCGGTATAAAAACTTAATAATTTATCTTGACATTTAAAACGAATTATCAGTCTCTGCTTTGGAGTCACTTCTTTCTGGTTTTAAGATTTTCATGGCACGGAGCGAATTCCTCAGGTATCTGCTTAGCTTTGACTATTCAGAAATTGGCTGTAAGTTTGTGTACTTAAGCAGTGAGTCTTTGCTGCTGAGTGTTATTTTAGCTCCAGTAAATAATGATTGAAATGGTTTTTAATTGACTTTTGAGATTAATGAGTTTGTCATCATTATCAAAAAGGTGAAAAAACAAAACATACTACCTAAAAAAAAGGTTTCGTCTTAAAGTGTGCTTAGTGACTTTTGCTTGTCCCGACGCCCGACGAATAGAAGCCTTGTTGATGTGAGACAATTTTCATTCGTTGAGTGCGCGTTAATGTTTTAAATCTATAGCACGTACTACCAGCCCAATAAAACCCTGACCCACCATGGAACTGTGTCACAATTACTTTATTATTCAAGTAGAAAGAAGTGTCAAATAAATTGTTTTATATTGTGACTGTGACACCGTTCTATGTTGTGTCAGAGTTCCATTGGGCTGATAGTACAGTCTGTACATAGCTCTTAAAAATTCCTGCGGATTTATAGTTATCTCTCGCTCTTGCGAGTCCAAACGACTTTACCCGAAACCGAAAGGGTTTTTAAGTCCATTTGCCCTGTCTTACGGATCATACACGACGGGGTATCCTTTAAAAAGCATAACATCAATAGGCTAAGTAAAGTTTTTGGAAGATATGTATATTATATTTATTTTCGATAGTCGTCATCCTAAAGATCAAGAAATTGCGGCTCTTTTATTTTTATTTCCTCGAATATTTTAGAAATATGTTTTTTAGTTATGAAGTTGACATTTGTACACTTTAATGACCGACTAGCTTGTTGCCTTCGTACTTAATGAAAAAGAAAAAAAAACACTTCTATATCTGTCATTGTCAAATCAAATCAAAGTAAACAAACGATTCAATACAACGGCTCTTTTCTGTTTGCTTGTGTTTCATGTGATCAGTGTTTTTTGAAATATTTTTAACGATCTCAGAACGAACTCCGGACTTTCGTTTTGCCGCTTTGCTCTAAGACCTTTGCACGATATTTGGTCTACGATTTATTTTCGAACTCTTTGGCACTTCTTCTTGGACACCGATTTCTTCCTTTCTCGACGACTCTTGCCCTGCTTTTTGATAGCCACGAGAGCACTTTTGAATTGTACAATCCACGCAATGAATTCAGGCAATCCCACACGGACTGTGGAAATGGAGTATTACAAAGATTTACTTGAATTTACTTATTTGAATTGAACTGTTTGTTTACTTTGATTTGATTTGACGTTGACAGATATAGAAGTGACAGTTTTTTTTTCTATTTCATTAAATACGAAGGCAACAAGCTTGTCGGTCATTAAAGTTTACAAATGTCAACTTCATAACTAAAAAAAATATTAGAGGAAATAAAAGTAAAAGAGCCGCAGTTCCATGATCTTCAGGATGACGACAATCGAAAAAAAAAATTTTACATCTCTTCCAAAAACTTTACTTACCCAATTGCGCATAACAGACTTGGCATTACATTATTACGCGCATAATAAAATAGCATAATACTGAATCCACATAGTAATGAATAACTATAATTTAAATTCCGCGTTCCGATGCTCACCTTTAAAGTAGGTATATAAAAGTGACATACAATTAATTATATATTCGTCGCTTCATTCTCGATATAAATATTCACAACGTAGTCCCTTAAACCTACAAGGTAGCATTCGCACATTTAAAAAGTATTCTTTTTGACTATTTCCGTTAAAAAGTTATACTTACCTACTTCCGGTACCAGTTACGACTGGGCACGCGGCCATTTTGTTCACCATTCCTTTTTCGTGCGTGGTAGCAAGCACACCAATCTCAAGATGCCGAAGCGTACCGCTGAAGCTCGGATTGAGTATTATAAGCAAAAAATTAACAAAGTTTGAAGAAAAATCTAAGCCACGTCGACGCATATTGATTTTGTCGTCGTCGTCAGATTCATCGGATAACGAAGAACATTTCGGTAAGTCATTCAACCTTTATAACAATCAAGAAGTACATTTTAAATTCTAAACTCACTTAACGTTTTATACCATAGTGTTGGCCGTGAGTCAATGCGTTGGAAATTGTGCAAAGTCATAGTGCCCATGACTTTTCCTGGGGGTTGGTCGAGAATCAACACAATGGAATTTGTTCATTTATCCTACATGCCCGGGGGTTAGTCGAGAATTAACACGAAGGCAAGGATTGAACATTAAGCACATCGAAACGTTAGCCTTCTTCGTTAGTCGTGAGCTAATAAGTTGGCTCTGTTATTATGTTGCATTATAGTTTAAATCTACCCACTTTTTTGGTATATTTTTTGTTTTTTCATTTTGCGATACATAAAGTGAGAAAAACAGCAAATGTAACATGTTACACGTATATTTCAGATACGGAAACACACGCTCCTCCGTCTGCGGAGAGTGTTATTTTACAAGCGGAACCCGATGCCGGGCCGTTATTAGAGGAACTTCAAGATAACACCGATGTACCTTCGAGCGATGCCGGGGCACACGCAACGCAGGAAACAGTTCTGGACTTAGATCCTGAAATTGTTTTAGCACTTGTCACCAAGATCGGAGACGAGGCCCAATATGGAGAAAAAATCCACGAGAATTTAGCTCAGTTGTGGTTGCCCTTGTTAAAGAAAAGCGTACCTAAAGAGGACAAAGATAAAATACTTAAAGATTATATAATCCCCAAAAATTGTACTCTATTACAAGCGCCAGTCTTAAATCCGGAGATTTCTGCTGCTATTACGGAGAGCGCGCGTAACAGAGACAAGAAGATGCAGTCTCCAGCAGCAACTCGGCTCTGGGATCACGGCCGTCAACCGAGTCATAGACATTCTTGTCGGCCCAAATGACGATAAATTTAAAACTATCAAGCATCTGAGCGACGCATGTCGGATCCTTTGCGACCTCCATCATGTCAATACATCGGCCAGGACAAAATTAATAACGCCTAGCCTGGAAAAGGGTTTTCTGAACGTCGTGCAGGACGCGTGTCGCGACGAGACTTTATTCGGCAATAATTTGCCCGAGAAAATTAAAGCTTCCAAAGCTATAGTAAAGCAAGGGCTTCAAATAAAGAAATTAGTAGCTAGCGGTCCATCGACCTCAGCAGGTCGTCCGTCCCAGCAGCGGGGAAACTGGACAGGACCTCCCCGTTACATTCCGAGCCGAGCGGCGCGAGGGGGGCCGAGGAACACGCAGCCGCACCGCCAGCCGTACCAGGCGCGCGCCGCGCAGCCCAGGCCGCCCAACAAGCCGCTGGCGCGTGCCCGAGCGACACGGCAATAGCTCAGGTACCTCATGCTGGTAGGATACAATCTTTTCTCAAATGCTGGTTCAGAATTACTTCTAACAAACAAGTCTTACAATGGATTTTTGAAGGATATACTATTCCTACTTGTCAAGTAACCCAAAATACGATACCTAATCATTCATGGTCTTTCAACGAAAAACAGGAAATGTCCCAGGCCATTGCAAATCGGATTAACTTCCTCCGATCAATTTTTATCAAAAATATTCTTAGCTCAAAAACCTAATGGTGGCAAACGGTTTATTTTGAATTTAAAGGCGCTAAATAAATTTATACACCCCAATCATTTTAAAATGGAAGATCACAGAACTGCTTCAAAGTTAATTCCAAAACATGGATATTTAGCCACAATTGATCTAAAAGAAGCATATCTTTTAATTCCAATTATTCAATCTCAAAGAAAGTATTTAAGGTTTTAATTCGAAACTGATGATTTACGTACGATGACGTATGAATTTACAGCCATGCCCTATGGTCTGTCCGTGGCACCCCGCGTCTTCACAAAGATAATGAGAGAAGTTATATCTTGTCTTAGATCACGTGGTTATACGTCAGCAATATATTTAGACGATATTTTGTGTATCGGCAGTACTTATAATGAATGCTTAAATAACGTTCATGAAACTATCAAGACAAGTTATTGTGTTGTCTAGGGTTCGTGATAAACCATGATAAAAGCCGCTTACAGCCTGAACAGATCTGCAAATACTTAGGTTTCATTTTTAACACGGTCGATTTGACATTGTGTCTACACTCAGATAAAAGAACCAAAATTGCACAGTTAGTTAATAAATTCGTGTCACTTCCTCGTTGTACAATTCGAGAATTTGCACAGCTTATTGGAGTTCTAACAGCTGCGTGCCCAGCAGTTCGTTATGGTTGGCTATATACAAAAATATTAGAACGGGAAAAGTTTTTATTGTTACAAAAATTCGTCAATTTCGAAACGAAAATCACTCCATCAAGAAATATTTTACTTGACTTAAATTGGTGGTCTGAAAAAATATTTACTTCGTCTTGTCCAATGAGGGTTTCAAATTACGATAAGGTTATTTTCACTGACGCAGCCCTGACGGGCTGGAGCGCAGTGTGTGATGATGAACGTGTAAATGGTCATTGGAAGGATAGTGAAAGGTGCCACCACATCAATTACTTGAGAGTTGTTAGCCATCTACTTAGGTGTAAAAGCTTTCAGTCGAAATTTGACTCACTGTGCAATTTTGTTAAGAGTTGATAATACAACGGCCCTGAGTTACGTTAATAGGATGGGTGGTATACAATCCCCCATCTTAATGATCTGGCTAGAGATATTTGGCGTTGGTGCGAGGAACGCAGTATTTGGCTGCATGCGTCCTATATTAACACCAAAGACAATGTAGAGGCAGACGAAGAGTCTCGTAGAATAAACCCAGATACAGAGTGGGAGCTTTCAGATCATGGATTCCAAACGATAGTTAAGAAATTTGGTCGGCATCATATTGATCTTTATGCATCTCGCGCCAACGCCAAATGTGATTCTTATATATCCTGGAAAAGGGATCCGGATGCTTTATTAATCGATGCGTTTACGACAAATTGGTCACCATATTTTTTTTATGCTTTTCCGCCATTTTCTTTAATGCTGAAATGCATACAAAAAGTAATCGAGGATAAAGCAACCGGGATTATTGTATTTCCAGTATGGCCATTGCAGCCTTGGTACCCACTGCTGACGAGTACACTTTGTTCAGAGATAGTATATTTGGGTCCCAGTAAGAACCTGTTGCGATCTCCTTTCAGGAGCTACGAGGGTGCATTGAAAAGTTCTGAGCCTAAGGTTGTATATAATAAAAAAAAAACAAATAAATACTGGCAGGTAAAAGTGCCATATTTAGTCGCCATTATGCACTATCTTTTGTTTTTTTCTTGTCACAATTTTGCATTTTATGCTGGAACTGCTACATAAGGTCACTGATTTTTCAAGTAATGGATAAAATTGAGCACCGTTCTGTCATAAAATATTTGCAAAAGAAGGGGTTAACACCAAAACAAATATTTGAAGATATGAACAAAACATTAGGGCAATCTGCTCCATCGTATGCTACCATAAAAAGATGGGTAGCTGATTTCAAACGTGGCCGGGAGACTGTTCAAGACGAGCCTAGGAGTGGGCGGCCGTTGACGCCTACTACGGATGAAAATGTCAATAAAATATTAGATGCGATAATGAAGGATAGGCGATTGAAGATTGTGGAGATAGCGGAAGCAATGGGTATTTCTTATGAGCGGGCACAGAACATCATCACCGATGTTCTTGGATTTTCTAAGGTGTCAGCCAGGTGGGTGCCTAGACTGCTTTCAGTCGAGAACAAACGAGTACTGGTTACAATTTCCCAAGATTGTTTGGACATGTTTCAACGTGACCCCGAAGATTTTCTCAATCGTTTTATAACTATGGACGAGACATGGGTCCACCACAGTACACCAGAATCGAAAGAACAATCCAGGCAATGGAAAAGACCAGGTTCACCACCACCCAAAAAACCCAAGGTCATTTTGTCAGCTAATAAGGTAATGGCCTCGGTTTTCTGGGATTGCAGGGGGGTTATCATGATAGACTATCTCGAAAAGGGCAAAACAATAAATTCAGAGTACTATTGTGCTCTTTTACGTCGTCTGCGAGAGGAAATTAAAATAAAGAGACCTGGAATGCTGTCGAAAAAAGTATTGTTTCACCAAGACAACGCTCGCGTTCACACTTCGGCGAAATCAATGGCACAAATACATGATTGTGGATTTGAAGTGCTGCCGCATCCCCCTTACTCGCCGGATCTAGCTCCTTCCGATTATCATCTCTTCCCAAATCTCAAAAAACACTTGGGAGGACAAAGATTTTCGACTAATATGGAGGTACAAGAAGCAGTAGACTCATATTTTAACGACCTCAGAGATTCTTTTTTTTTTGATGGGATAATGAAGTTGGAGGCGAGGTGGACTAAGTGCATTGACCTTCATGGAGACTATGTGGAAAAATAAAATTGTTATAAAAAGTGAGCCAGTTAGTTTTTTTACCAGGCTCAGAACTTTTCAATCCACCCTCGTATCACCCTCTGTTCACCCGCCTTACCCTGGGTGCCGCGAAATGTTGCGGACGGCTTTCGAGCGGCAGGGCACTCCGGACCCCGCGATAGACTTGATGATAGCGTCACTCGCTAACAGCACCATTAACCAGTACAGCTCATCGCTCAAACTTTGGTGGAAATATTGTTTAGAACATAACATTCCCCTTTTTCAGTGTACTACTGAGTCGGTCATATCTTTTTTGACTGAGCAGTTTTATAAGGGTGCTTCTTATGGTACAATAAACTGTCATCGATCAGCCCTGTCGATTTTATTGGGATAAAATTGACGAGTCCGTTAAGCGACTGTTAAAGGGTGTTTACAAACTTAGACCCAGCGTGCCGAAGTATAATTTCACTTGGGACCCACAAAATGTATTGACCTATATTTCAAAATTGTTTCCCCACCAAAACGTACCACTCGAAATTTTAACTAAGAAATTAGTGATGTTACTTGCGCTGTGTACGGCTCATCGCGTTCAAACACTGTCGCTTATAAAAATAGAATCTATAAATTTTAGTAACATCGGGGCAAATATCGTTATCACTAGTATTATTAAAACTTCAGGTCCCAATCGCGAGCAGCCGATTTTAGTTCTTCCTTACTTCAAGGAAGATAATAATAGGTATTTTGTTTTGTTTAAGTGATGATTGTAATAAAATATTAAATCATCCTTTATGTATTATTTCGTTTACATAACCCAAAACTTTAACCTCTAAACATCTACGTTGTGAATATTTATATCGAGAATGAAGCGACGAATATATAATATATGATCAAACGAACTTCTTGAAGTGAAGTTCGATCGATATTATATGAGTCGCTTCATTCGAAGATATAAGTTCCCACCCACCCGATTACCCTGATAAAAGTTTTGGTATTCATATTACTCACTAACTTACTCTAAAAAGAATGGTGAACAAAATGGCCGCGTGCCGAGTCGTAACTGGTACCGGAAGTATAACTTTTTAACGGAAATAGTCAAAAAGAATACTTTTTAAATGTGCGAATGCTACCTTGTAGGTTTAAGGGACTACTTTGTGAATATTTATATCTTCGAATGAAGCGACTCATATAATATCGATCGAACTTCACTTCAAGGAGTTCGTTTGATCATATATTATAGTCTTTAATTATTTATGCAAATTAATGTTAGGCTAGTTAAGACTGCACCGAGCAAACGTCGAGCGTCCAGTGGCGCCCAAATTACTATTACTGTGTTTTCTAATTAACTAAAGAATTTCCTTGCAATCAGACGGTACGTTTTTGTAGGGCAAGTAAAACACAATTTATGGGATACGTAACAAAGTTTAATAACAATTACCCTTTGAGTAGTCAGCTTAACGGGAAAAGGTGGCCACTTTTATCCGTTAAGTTGATAACTCGAAGTTGATTGTTATTAAACTATGTGATATACCCTATAAGCTGTGTTTTCATTAGTTGTACAAAAACCTACCGACCAATTTTAAGAAAATACTTTAGTTTATTAGAAAACACAATAATAGTATTGAGGGCGCCACTGTACATCCCGCGTACGCTCGGCGCAGTCTTGAATGTATGCTCATTCATTATTATGGGTTTAATTCATTATTATTTATTATATATGTTGGTTCAAATACATTATACGTTCTAAAATTATACGTATTTAATGTTATGCTACTTTGAAATAGGGCTATAAAATGTATTCGTTTTCATATAAACGACACATGACAACTTGCTACGATTCGTCGTTACAATTTCTTTATGTTAGCGTTCTCTTATAACTTGTAACACTGCGTTATAAGTAAGGTGTCATAAAAACGTAAGTTAAATTTTTTTACCTTTACAGTCATTCCATAGAGATCAACTACACCCCAAACTTGTTGATCAACTTTATCTGTAGCTATCCCCTGGTCTACTCCGTTGATGAAGTAATGCAGCTCGCCGTTACTTTTTCGCATCATCCCAACTGTATCACCTTCCTAGAGATAAAAATAAAATGGAATGTTAAAACCAGTCGAGAGCATGTCGAGTCACGCCTCATGTGAACAGAAAGCTACAAATGATGTGCGTACTAAGTCGATAATGTCGTTTTTCCGGTTTACTAATGAATCGGCGAAAATAATATCGCAACGTTTCACTTCCTAAACAGTTTATACTTTATTTTCATTTCGGCTAACGATCATTGCAAAATTATTTTCCGCACTTTACGTTTCCGCAACTGGTGTTTGGGTAAACTGTTATTTAACAAATAACTATTTGGTAATTTCTCAATATGCCATTGACATTTCGTGTAATGTCTAGATTGGCATAACATACTTCTCCCAAAATATAGTATGGCATATTATATGCATTTGCTTTCTATCCTAATTGAGTAGGAAGTAAAAAACAAAGGGTAAAGCCGGGTAAGCATGGTGAAACTGTCCATGGCCAGAAAATAGTTTTCCTTTTACTGGGATATTTGCCTTAATGTACTACGTAATTTTACCAAATATAAACCCTCGTTGGCTTGTGATTTTTGAAAATAATAAGAAGGAAATCATAAATCATATTGATTTTTTAGCGTAACTAATTCCGATTTTGGATTTTCTTGTAAATAAGGTCGTTCAAGTTTTCTTTTTATATTTTCGAGTCGGTGGCAGTCACTAATTTATTTTATTTTATGTGTAATCTAACATTATATAATAAATATACAGAGTGTTACCTGCATGCGGGCATTTATTAAAACTGCCGATAGTATATTACTTTAGCAATTGTTTGCATGTATTATCAATTAAAAAATAATTAAAATAACTTCACAATTAATTTTCTTAGATACTGACCATTTTTAATGTAGTGCATGTGCTGCGTGTTCATCGTTATCATTATCGCTGTTGCTTGGTACAAGGCATGTCGTGTTACGGGGGCAGATCATAATAATCAAAGTATCCATCGACTGTCATTAACACTTGTCAAATTGCTGTGCTTTACATTGCTGGCAATTAACATTTTGTTAGAAAGTTAACAAAGCTTGCAAAGTTGTTTTTTTTAATAAATTAATGTCGTAGTTACGTTACAGGTATACGTTATTTTAACCTACTTTAAAAAAAGCCAGGGTGCTGGTAACGCACTTTATATTTTTACAACAAAATTGTCTTGGATCAACAGGGTGAAAAAATTGATTTTTAACATCTCATACTCCACCGACGTAAATAGGTACATACATACATATGTATAACCAAATAATGGGTATTAGGCTTTGTCCCTATCCCCATCTCGAAGTATCACCAGACCTATAAATCCTGAAATATGAGGGCAGAGCACTTTAGACACTTAAATAATTCAGGATTTTTAGGTCACAATTGAATTTAATGTGACACTTCGAGATGAGGATAGGGACAAAGCATGATACCTATTATTTTACCATACATATCCTACCTACCTACCTTCACCATGTTGATCCAAGTGAATTTTGTTGTAAAAAAAATATATTATGAAATATTAGATTACACAGACAACCACAAAAATTGGTAACTGTCACCATCTCAAAAAAACTCTTTAAAAATTATAGCTCAAATATTAACCACTTCCAAAAAAGATAGAAACGTCATGTATTTTTTAAAAGCGACCATATACAGTGTGTTACCGGCATGCGGGCATTTATTAAAACTACCGATAATATGTTGCTTTAGCCATTCTTTGCAAGTATTATCAATTAAAAAATAATTAAAATAACTTCACAATGAATTTTCTTAGATACTGTCCATTTTCAATGTAGTGCATGTGCTGCGTGTTCATCGTTATCAGTATCGCTGTTGCTTGGTACAAGGCATGTCGTGGTACGGGGGCAGATCATAATAATCAAAGTAACCGACGACTGTCAAATTACACTTGTCAAATTGCTGTGCTTTACATTGCTGGCAATTAAATTTTTGTTAGAAAGTTAACAAAGCCTGAAAATTTGTTTATTAATTAAATTAATGTCATAGTTACGTTACAGATATACGTTATTTTAACGTACTTTAAAAAAAGCCAGGGTGCTGGTAACACACTGTATATGTGTGTACAATATATCCAATTTGCCAGGAAATTGGGTAATTAGATACGACAAAATAAAATAATAAAAAATATTTTTTCATAGATTATAATCATTTGAGGGTTCATATTATGTCGTAAACTTACATAATACATTAAGGCAAATATTCCAGTCAAAGAAAAGCAATTTTCTCGCCATGGGCAGTTTCACTATTACTTACCCGGCTAAACCTTTAAGACATTTAATTTAAGACAAGGGCGACGCGGAACTCCTATTCTGTATAGTTTAGGCGCTAGTCGTAGACACAACTCTAACCTAGCTTATCCTTGCAACTTGCTCCTGAAGGGTTAATTTAAAAATAAATGACCATTGATTAGATATTAGCTTTATTACAATGTTTGTTAAACAACTACTTGTCAAAAGGTAACCGAGCAAACGTCGAGCGTCCAGTGGCGCCCTCATTACTATTATTGTGTTTGCTAATTAACTAAAGAATTTCCTTGTAATCACACGATACGTTTTTGTAGCGCAAGTAAAAACACAATTTATGGGATACGTAACAAACTTTAATAACAATTACCCTTTGAGTAGTCAGCTTAACGGAAAAAGGTGGCCACTTTTTTCCGATAAGTTGATAACTCGAAGGTGAATTGTTATTAAACTATGTAATATACCCTATAAGTTGTGTTTTCATTTGTAGTACAAATTCCTACCGACCAGTATCAAGGAAATACTTTAGTTTATTAGATAACACAATAATAGTAATGAGGGCGCCACTGTACATCCGGCGTACGCTCGGCGCAGTCGCAATTGTCAAAGAAGTCAGTATTAGTTTTATTTTCGTATATTTAAAAAAAAACTTCTGAGTGATATCTTGTCTGACACAAACATAACCGAAAATGGTTACGTTAAAGGCAATTCATATTATTCATAGCTATATTAGGCCCTCATACATAAGAATTATAATTATCACCTTTAAAAATATCCACTTCTGATGGGTAAAGAAAAATATCACTCACAATTGGCACCACTTAAAATTATCTTACTTAAACGACTGCACTACTGTGACAACAGACGGACGAACATGGCCGAATTATAAAGGTCCCTCGTCTTATTACGGAAACGTAAAAACTACTCGAATCCCTTTGTGTGCTTGCTTACCCTTAACTCGTCGAGATTAAAGTTACCATACTCCATACACATGCCATGTCCATTCAAGAGCACTTTGCAACCTGACATCATGATGGTGCCAGAGTCCATGTTGGTCATGGTTGATGGAAACCTTATTGTTGCTGGATTATGAGATGTTACACCGACCTGTGAAATATTCGTACAGAAAATACTGTAACGACTTAAATACTATCGAAAAACGAAAATGAATGCGTGTTAAAAATGAAGTAATCCCATTTTTTTATTCATTATTACCTCAATACTGCCACTCCATTTGTCTACAAGCCTGTCGATGCGTATTTCAAACAACTCGTTGTCATACAGAGGTCGATGCGTCATTACAACTCCATTATTATAGTCATCCAAAGGCCTCGCCCTCTCTGCCGACCTAGTATTTAAATAAATTTTGGTCACATAATATTCTTTACTAATTTAATTTTCCTATCGTTTCAATAAGAATAGATAGTTTATTTGTACTTCTACTTACTTATTATTTGCTGACAACTTTACAAGGATCCCACACCTCGGATGAAAGCGTAAACGATCTTGAACTACTGCGAATACCATATAAAACCGGTTAATGGGAGTATTAACTCTCCACAAAGTATTGATTTATCGAGATGGCAAAAATACGCATAGAATTTATATAAATGCTAAGTTCTTAATTTGATATCTATAACGTTCAAAGACATATTGATAATTATTCAGAATTATTTAAGGGCATGTCGCACCTTTAGAACGAAAACGACACATTAAAAAAAAACTAAAATTTAGTTATGATCGTAAAACGACTTAATACAACCATACCCATCGTTTTATAAAAAAGAAAACGCCTCATTTAGGCCGGAACAAGACAAAACTATAATATCGGTCTCTTTCTCGCGCGGAGAATTTCGAACTCATGTCGGTGAGGGAGGATTGAGGAAGTAGTGACCGAAAACCACCAGTTCAATTATTTTTTCGATATAAAACCGGCGTATTTAATTTTGTGGCTATTCATTTCCGTAATTGGGATTGACCAAAAAAAATAACTCACGGTTTTTACTTTCTAATTCGAAAGATTAGGAAATTTTAAGATACCAATTTCATTGATTTTGTATTTGACCCAATAGTTTTGTTTAAATATCTTTATTTATTTAGCAGACATTTTATGGATGATAAGATTATTTTAAATTTGGGATGACATTTTCTAAAAAATTACAGCAATTAAATGATATTTAATGAAAAAAAGTTATTTGTAATAGTGTATTAAAACATACTATTTCAAGCTGTTTTCGCCTAACCCGTAAGATACACCTAGGAGGACCAAGCCAAAAACGAAAGTCAAACAAACGTTAAATATACTTTTTCCGAAATATCCAAAATAAATAAATATGTATTTCAAAAACTTAATAATGCAGATCGGCTTTAAACCCCGATTCCTCGAAATGGTTTTCGAATTGGAGTAATTGTAAAAATATGAACATTCCCAATTAGATAAAATTTTTATACCTTATTAAGATTTATGAAATTTTAATATTGAGACCCTTAGATGATTTTATGACTTATTTTTACTTGTAACGTTACATTATTATTATTACAGCATCTCATTAATATGAAAAGGAGTTAACTCTTAAACCGACAAATATAAACATTATGGTTCTCGGTTGAATAAAGACTTAAACCGTAAACGGTCTAATTTCTGTTTTACTGTTCGGTATAATAACGACTTATTAGATAGAGACCTTAATTTTATCCAATATAACTCATATTTTAGTTACTTTTTCTTAACTAATTCATAGCTGGTTTAATCCATTTACAATTTTATGGCCAAACTTTAGTCCTCACTTCAACAGTAAAAAATTACAGCAAAAACAAACGGCGGTGCCACAATCTCCAATCTTCTTTTTCAATTTCCCAACAAGTTGATATTTTGAGTTGAGTCGTTTTCGTCCTAAAGGTACGATGTATTCTAACGTCATAAATGTACTATTACCAAGAGCACAAGCGCCTTCAGAGGCTATTGGGACACAGACATCCTGAGAGGGTTTAGGATATGTAGTTTCTTCTGGAAGCGACACTACATCCATATCAATAGGAGTTATGGTTTCATCATTATTCGGATCTTCTTGAATCTGGAGAATACAGAATTTATAAAACAGTTTTACGAGGATATGTGGGCAAACACGAAAAATTTTAGTGTAATAAGGACACCTGCAGGTCCAATTAAATATCTCAAGTAAAACAGTAACTTATGGGTCTGCTTAAGTTAAAAAAATATTGCATAAGCTGAATAAAAAGGACAATAAGTCCCACTCTGGACACAAATGTTTACAGGGTCAATTCGCCTGTTCACGTCCACTTAGTGGAGTTTGTAAATTGGAGACAGTAAATAAAATTCTTCACGTAATATATTTGGAACGAAAAATTAATATCATGTATTTCTTATACAGCCTTTTTAAGTTTACTTTAGGGCAAAAGATCTTATATTTTATTAAATAGCTCAAACAAGCGATTTACCCAGTTCGGGTCCAGTTTCCAGATTGCGTCCGCCTGTGGACCAGTTAGCGTCCACTAATTTAGAAGAGGGAAATAGGGACATATTATTTGCAGACATTTATCCCGATATTTAAAAAATAATATAAATTATTTTTCTGAACCTTGATCAAACCTAATAAATAAAAATAAAATTGAACAGCATCTAAAAATGTTTTTTTAACTGTAAATCTACGTTTGGAAATGTTAAGAGGCATCCTAACATCGCATTTCTTCGATTTCGTGCAAATATAGACGTAATTCGTTGGAATATTCCCACCTGTTACCACCAATTTGTTACCACTGGTAACAGCTAACATTTTCCTACCCGTTACCTACGTCTTGCAACAGTGGTAAATACTAAGGAAAAATATACCATTTTTATACACATTTTTAATACCAACAAAAATGCATGAGTATAGGGAAAACCTATACTCATGTACTGTGTCCGGAACACGATCATACTTTGTTTAGATGTTCGTTTTTAAGAAATGTTTTTTTTATTCGTATAAAGTAATTATTCATCAATGAACATTTCATATTGTAAGTGGATTTTCAAATAAACGATCAAATCTTTCATTTTTTATTTAAGATGTATACTACTAGTTATTTCAATACATTTGATCATGTTCCGAATTTTCTTTTTATGTACTCGCCATAGGCAAGTCAAACTTCTCTAGGTTTCTCACTGATGGGTTTAATGTGTATCTCTTCCAGCCAGTAAATTAAATAGTTTTATTTTTATTATAAAAAGAAAGTGGTGCTTACTGGGAATGTTTTTTCCCACCAGTTACTAACAAAAAATAGCAGGAGTTAGGTATCTAGTGTATCTACTATTAATTTTAGTGGAAGCAGCTGGGTTTTTTCCAGAAGTTGCCAGAGGTAATAGGTGTGAAAAATCCCAGTTGTTTCCATTGGTAACAAATTGGTGGTAACAGGTGGAAATATCTTAATTTATAACATATTCTCTCCTATAGGCAAAGTTTGATCCAAGTGTGCTTTTAAACATCCGTATATTTTTTCTATAATTGTGATAATAAACGTTTTTAATTATATTTTAATGAATAATAATGAACAACCAACTTAAAAGATAGCTGGGCCTGTCTGGACTCAAAGTGAATGGTATATAAATTTGATGCAGCAGATCGTGTCTACTTTCTTTTATTATTATTAATCAAGAGAGGATGCCTTTCTTTGCTCAGCAGAGGGACACTTACACATATTAGGCTCTACTTTCATTAAATAGTTAAATTTAACCAAAAATATCATAATTCTTAATAAATGGTTCATAATTAATGTCTAGCCCCCTTACTTCTAACGTGGAATAAGTTGGAATAGTTTATGCCATGCTTTGTCCTTATCTGTAATTGTGACATTTTCATCTGACAGAAAGTGACAAAGCATGGCATAAACTATTCCAAGCTTATTCCACATTTATAAGTAAGGGGGTTAGAATCATAACTGATTATAAATTTCAAATGAATAAACTAAAAATATATTATTATTACGAAAATACGACTTTACGGTGGACGCAATCAGTTCTATGATAGCGATGTTACGAGTCGAATTTATTCCAACTCGGTAAACTCGAGTTGACTCGGCCGCTAACTCGAATCGAAACTCGAGTTGACTCGACTCACATCAACAGGATGGGATCCCCTTCGCGGCAGCAGCCAAACGGATCGGCGAGTCGAGTTTTGGTTTCGAGTTGGAGAATCGCTGACTCGCGTGCACTCGCACTCTCATAAATCGCATCGCTCGCATTAGTTATCCGCTCACTTGTCCGGCCGTACGAGTATCAATTCTAGCTAGTGACTTAGGTATGCGAGTTGATTCGAGTTGCCAATGAATTCGATTCGAATCAACTTGTTTAGACTCTGATTCGAGTTATTCGAATCAGATAACTCGACTCGCCCATCGCTATTCTATGATATCTAGTATAGGAACAGTTTGCGTCCAAGTAAATTTTCGACATTTGTATCTTTTCCTATAATCGTGATAAAGTGGATGCAAATTGGCCATACAATAGGCATGAAAATAATGTACAACTTATATTGTTTCTCATATTTTATCGTATGATAATAAAAATCAATCTTGGAGGCAGTTAGACCAAACCGTGTCCGCTGCGAACGCAAACTGGAAATTTTATAAATTTGGTGTAGCAGTTCGCGTTCACCTTATTTTAACTTCCATGTAATAAAATACAAGCGCAAACGTCATTATCCTTATTGTACGGTTAATGGTTAAGTACTAGAAACAACAATAAAGCCCCAATTTCATATGTACTATACTTGAAATCTAATATATGTACTATGATCTTCATAATTTTCCTTGTTGATAAATTTTAACTTAGCACAATACCTACCTATAAAATTAATTAACTTTATGGGAAAATTGTCAACTAAATATGCATTATTTTGTAAAATAATATTTGTAATTACTTATGTCTGCTAAAATATGTAATTTCAATTATACAGGGTGGTACAAAGACCAACGTCTAAAAAAAAATTTTGATGCCTTACATCCGGGGCTATCCGAATATACCCCATGTATGTTGGCCGATTTTTTGTAGTTTTCGAGTAATCATTTTTAAAGAATTTAGATCTTAAGATATTAATATTGCTACACCCTAAACGGGTCCATGTGCAGCACTTTTATTATTCTGTAAGACCAATATTGTAAATACCATGGATGCAATAAATAAATTACTTATTATTATTATTATACTTTGGTGAAAAGCGCAGCTGCTTACAATTTTTTTTTCTAGGATTTTGCATGTTTGCGTTTTTTGTTTTACACACGAAACTAGTTTATTTTCTACGCAATAAGTGTAGCATGCAAGGAGTGTTTGTTTATGTCTGTGTACCTGTCATACATACAGGTATTCATAGAAACACCTTTTGTTTTGAGTAGTCACTCGTTATAGACGTATTCCACTATTTCTAAAGAGTAATCCGTCTTTTGGACGCGAACAGGCGAAATTACCCTAATATTTAAAAAACATTGCTTTAAAGTCACTAACTCTTAAATATAACAATCACTCTTATTTTTTATTCAAAGAAATAGGTAGGTATCCAAACATTTTAACATCATTGCAAACTTTTACATTTATTAATTATTAGCAAGGTACTTTAAATATCGTAATTATCTTTTATTTTCTTCATTTATTCGCGTTAGCTAGCAGTGCTTGCATAGCGTACCTCATCCATACTGCTTTCCATGATTGGTCGCATACCATGCGCATGGGTTATGGAAGCTTGAACACACTGTCCATAAAGATCTATTACAGCAAACAATTTAGGAGGCAAATCTTTTGCTGCACATCCGAGACATCTACTGTTAACATAGAACATCAACTCTGCCTGCAAACAAAATAAAGAGCTCCATTCAAGGTTAGAACCAAGGTGCCTTATGATCTTTATTTAAAACACCGTCAAGAAAGACTTGACTGATTAGCAGCAAGCATGGTAAATGGGAGAAACTCATGAAGGATAAGGACCAGTCTCGAACCCATATTAGTCAATTTAAGTCATAAATTGGCTATTCAAATGAATTGTTCAAGGAATGGTTTACTTAATAAATTATTAATCTTTTATAAAGTTATGTCAGCAGCAATCTTAAGTTAACAAATTAAAGTTTTAATTTGCCAAAAACAATGCTCGATTCAGTAGTAAAAAATAAAAAAAAACTTAGGAGACCATGTCAAATAAATTGACATAGAATCAAACTAAGTTCTAAGCTTGTGCTATGAGTATGAGACGACAATAAACATACTTATATAAAGAAAGGGCATTGGGTAAGTTTGTATGAAAAACAATGTCATTTTTTTTCATCGGCCACAGGTGATTTTTACATATTTATTTAGAGGACCTCTTATACACATTGATATATATATATAATTTATGGCGTTAAATAATATCGGAGCCGAGATATTAAATATTTAAGTATTCAGTTTTTGGTACTAAAGGTACGCCTAGGTATGAATATTTCAATATCCCAGCATCGATGCACTTTAGAGTATTACATTACATAACAAAATATGTTTAAATTTGAATAATTCTATCATAATTTACCACTTTTACGAATGGCTGCTTACTATGAAAATGTATGACTTATACAAATGACAACACTTTTACCCAAACCCCTTTATAGAAAACAACTAAGACTCATATCAGGAGTTAAACCTGGGACCACTTGCTTCTTAGGCTGGTTTACTACCAACTGGGCTAAACACATCATCAAATAATTCATAAATCACTATTACCTTTGCTGTTCTCATAACACCGACACGGTCACCCTCGCTAAGTGTATCTAATTCTGGTCCATATGAATTCACAAGAGTCACGCCATCTTTAACTATAGAGCTCCCAGACATGATCTGTCAAAGAAACGCTTAATAAGGGGACTGGCACAATATGATTTTCATCCTACACAAATCACATGGTACATGGTTCCTATGATATAAACTGTATCCAATAAGTTCGGATTCATTCTTTGTGCTGATATAGACATGCAAATCTCTGGAATAAAATATAAATAAGTATGTAAAGTTAATGTTGACATGAATAAAACACAATCATTTCAAAATCCATCATGAAGCAAATTAGACAAACCATTATTACACACATCGTACCCGAAGAAAGGCAAAGGGACAGCAGAGGTAGAAAAACAAAAGATGGGAGAACGAGATTAAGATTACGGCTGGCCCCAACTGGAGGAGAGTCACTATCCTTCCACAGCAATGGAAATCGTTAGAGGAGACCTTTGCCATGAGGCAAACTGAATCAAGAGACGTAATCTATACTAATATTATAAAGAGAAAAAGTTTGTGACACTGTAAGGGATAATCTCTGGATCTACTTAACTGATTTTGAAAATTCTTTTACCAATAGAAAGCCACGTTATTTGTGAGCGTCATAGGCTTTATTACACTAACCCAAAAAAAAATGTTTATTGCCTAACGCATGTGGGCTCGGGAACAGCTAGTTAAATATAAACTTACTAGCTTCTGCCCGCGACTCCATCTGCATGGAACTCGTTTATATCGTAGCTCCATACAAATTTTCACACTCTATTTCACCCCCTTAGAGGATGAATTTCGGGAAAAAACTATCCTGTCCTTTCCCATGATTCAAACTATCTTTGCACCAAATTTCACGGTTTGCACCAAATCGGTTCAGCGGTTTAACGTGAAGAGGTAACAAACAGACAGACACACTTTAACATTTATAATATTACTGCAGAGTTCGGAATTTTCACGGCAAAACAAAAGACTGTCGCAAATTTACTAGGGTAAGAAAAAAAATTTCATCGATATCGATGATGGTAAATAATGGGCAATGAATGATAAATAGTCGTTTGCCCGTGGTCCTACTGCGTAGTCCTACTGACTAAAATGAATATCATAAAATTCATAAATACGAGGTAGGTTTAGGTTATGTTAGTTTTGCAGCAGGGCCGGAGCCCAAACCACCCAGAAATAGGAGCTCCGCGCCAGCGGAGCTCCGTCGACCCTGATAATTTGATATTCAAATTGATCAGTAGGACTACACAGTAGGACCACGGGCAATGAATGAAATAAATAATGGTCCACCAAATAAATATAAATATATTATAAAATACATTAGGTTTGTGTAAAGTTATATCAAAACAGATTCAATTTCTTCTTCAAAATCCACATCAGTACAACACACAGCAGCACATGCCATTTTATTTGGTTTCTGATAGTGATAAGAGTAGATAGTCATTAATTTTTCGACGTTCTCTGGGAGTAAACGGTTCCGTTTATCACTATAAAGCCATTTATGTACACTGAATGATCGTTCCACTTAACTCGACGTCAAAAAAAAATTAAAAACAAGATGTCGTTAAGGCTTAAATAATAACTTTTACACTGAATAATCTGTGAATTACTGTTTTTTTTTTGCATATTATTTTAAATTATAAAATATTCCATAGTAATTCTCGATATCGATGAAAAATTATTTCTTACCCTAGTAAATTTGCGACAGTCTTTTGTTTTGCCGTGAAAATTCCGAACACTGAATATTAGTATGGATTTGTATTTTTTTGACTATCTTAATTCAACAAGTGTAACAAGCTTTAAAAACCCAACTGTTGCTAACCAACAAAAGATGGGATGCAGGTATTTTGAGTGTATATGACTGCATTACTTTGATAGATTTTTTAAACTATGTATATCTGAACTTATTGGACACTGCACTGTATGGTGTATTTCATGTAATTTTTTCAGGGCTGATATTTTTACAACTAAATACGATTTAATAGACAAACAAAACTGTTTTAAAATGTGTTCTGAAACAGATCATGCTTATAGAGGTTTGTCTCAAAAGCAAACTAATGTTTTTGTTCATTACTTATTGAAGCAAATAAATAAACAAATTTCAGCTGATGGCTAATGGTCTTTTCTGTTTCACAGTTACGCTAGACTCAAAAATCGAAATGACATCATTCCGACCACTAGTCCAAAGCGAGCATAACAAACACTGATAATCATGTCGGGCTCCAGCGGGCATTTTTGTGGCATGTCAGAATGATAGGTAAGGTTTGCATATCAATCAATTCACTTCCGAGTATTTGTACTTAGTATTTGGTACCTAGTATTTACAATGTGAATTTCCAAATATCATAGCAACTAATTCTGCGTTATTTATAAAAGTACTTGGACTACATATAAGTGAAAATGGCGAAATAGTTTGTTTGGCTTTATCCGTCACTCAGACAATTGCAGCTGTGAGAAAGGAACAAAACACAAATGAGTTAACTGGGCATGTCAATTTCTATGAACACGGCTCTAAGGCTGTATGTTAGTTAAATGTTTATTTATTTTATATCCTTTAAATTTTAAATAAAAAAAAGGTTTAATAGTCTGTGTTATATTTGATTTAATTTACATTCATGGTACATTTGTAGGTATATTATGAGAATATATTATAAATATTTTTTCCAAATTCTTAATATAATTCTTAATAAGAGTATTTACACATTAAAGATGAATAAATGATAACGGGTAACTAATTTAAGTAACTATGTTACAAATACTAGGTACATTATAATACTCGTAAGTTAAGATTTTTTTGTAAACCTTACCTTGCCCTCAAACTGCCCCCTATAGTTCGATGTATGCTGATAATATTAAAAAAAAATCCGAAGTTATTACTAATATTAAAAAAAAAAAAAAAAATTGAGACATAATAAAGTCTTTACAAAGAACAAATAGATTTACAAAGTTCAGCCTGTTAAATCAAATTATCCATACAAAAATCTCCTTCATAGGACATTGCACAGGAATGTTGAATTGCTTAAAATGCTTGGGCAGGACGAGCCTGTTTTTAATCAGAACACCTTTTCAAAAAATCCTGTTGTCAATTGAAATAATAGCATAAAAATATAGTTATTTTATGGTTACTATGTACCCAAGCTGTATTCCGTAATTTTGTGGCAGTGGCTGGTAGCTCCATGAACTCTGGGTCCAGTGTCGTAACACCAATTTCAAGGCTTCCATTCCAAACATTGACCTAAGAATTGTTCAATAAAAATACATAAAGCTTTTTTTGTTAGTAAACTGTACTTTCATAGTATAAATATGAAATTGGCTGCTAACTCATCTTTAGTTATGGGTAAAAATCAAAATAAATGTACATAAAGACGCTATTTAAATGTCACTTAAATGATGTCTAACTTACAATTTCATTACAAAATGACGTATGTTTGACGTTAACCAACAGTTTCGTTACGGTGACAAAACTCTCTTTAACTGGACATTTATTTTGACTTTTACCCTTATACAAAAAGTTGAACCAACTAAAGACATCAGCACAATATTTGGACTTTGTAGTTATTCAGCTTAATGTGCACCCCATGGATTCTAACATCTAGATCTTCTGTCACCTTACAGGATGACGTTTACAACTAGTCTTATATTCTTCCCTAGATTTTGTTAATGAACTTTAATCAGAACAAGGGCTCAACTGAGATCATGACACCAAATTCAATAACCGCGCAGGATTATTAGATCCCAAATAGCCACGACAGCGGGTTCTTGCCTAACTACTCCATCACAATAAATCTCCCTATTCTATCTATCGACACATATTCAGGAAGTAATATGATTACTTTCAATTGATAAGAGAGCACCTCTTCTAATTAACCTTGCTAAAATCACATTTCTCCCCATATACATCATGTAACAGAAACTGCATTTAGTTTAGCTAAGAGTAGGTACTAAAGTGCCTATGTCATATAGTAAGAAAATTCACACCAACTTACCTTTCTATCGATACACACTTCAAATATAACATCATCCTTTAAGGGCTCTGCACTAAGTATTAAGCCGTGATTGAATTCAACAAAATTCCTCACAGCCGTCGTATTATCATTAAGTAGTGTGACTCTGTCACCACACCTTCTATGAAATCTCATTTTTGGTTCTCCCTCCTTACCCATACATCATGTAACTTTAAAAATGTAAAACTCTTTTTGAACGTATAGTCATAATAAACACTTCACAGCTTAACTTCATCGTGAATTTTATTTATTTGCACATACATTTAGTCGCCGCAATCCTAGCTCCACACCCCGTGGCCATGGTGGCGTGGTATTAATCACTTTCTGGACCATTGGCAATCATACGCTTCAGTTAAAAGTAAAACACGGTTAAAATACATCACCACGAACCCTTCCCTGTGTCTTTGACGTGTTTGACCTCTACTTTTATTTTATAATTTTGTGTATTAAAATGAAGGAAAATAAAATTATGGACTCAATGAAAATTTGGTTTGACACTTGCTTGCCTCTAGGGTTTTTTTTTTAATTATAGGGTATGTCTAAGGACTTCCCTAAGTTGCCATTTTTTGTAATGGCTATGCCAATTGATTGGGCCACGGTTGAGACAGCGTCATGTCTAATTTTGATCAATTAATATAAAATATAGTACGAGAACGATATACTAAATATATGTATATGTATATATATATTAGGTATATTGTATAGTTGCTCTTCCTGGAAAATAAATACAATTAATTAACACAAACCTTTTGTTACTCAAAACCATAATAAATTATAACTATCTACCATTAAGTACTACCAAAACATACACATTAGGTACTACTTGTAGGTTAGTGACTATAAATCCGTAAATATTTCGATAATATTACAATTTAATTAAATATAATCTTAGAAAAACTGCCTATTATAACTTTAAATAGTTACGCTCACAAAAAGCACCCAAGGCCCTAAGAATATCTCTATCTTTAATTTGAATAAATTATTTGTAAAGAAAACCATTATTGTACACGCAATGAAAACATGATTCAGGTCGCCTTGGTCTAACCCACATTCACACAATGAAGAGGCCCGGATATGGATTTTTGCCAAATGAGAAGGGTTACAGCAGTGACCAAGTCTCATTCGGATAATACATAGCATAGTTGAGCAAAACTGCTTGGGAATATATAGCTGTCGCGACCCTTACGCGAAATATAACTATTGTACATAGCAACACTAAGACTCTTAATTAATTAAGAAGTATTTCCGTTTCCTATCTGTTATAGTTTGATTGTCATTTTTCATACATTTTTCTAAGCTTTTAACAAGATACGGAGGACCCTTATGACTCCAACAGTTAGCTGCTTTAAGATCAAACAACCGATGTATAGGGCGATGGGAAAATTGAAGGGCACGGAAAAGATAGCTATCAGCTATAAATTGCAAGAAAGTACAACTCCAAGAAATTTATAAAAAGGACGAATAGGAACCTCAAAGTTATCAATTCATATACTAACGATAGGAATGACTCTTTTTCGAGTGTAAGTAAACAACAGCACAACTTTTTGATGGAAAAACCCAAGCCCTTTCTAGTGAGCCAAGAGTTAAGTAACAGTAGGTTCTCGACCGTAATGCAGGCAGCTTCAATATTACTATTTGAGAAGTATATTAGTAAATCATCTGCGTATTGCAAAAGTTTACAACCATTAACTGAGCACTCCAAATCATGTGTGTGTATAAATATTGTAAAGTAAAGGGCTCAGTCCAGATCCCTGAGGTAGGCCCCGCCATACTGATCTTTTTGGATTAATTAGGGGCCTCTTCCACGGAAAGTGATTTGCCGTTCTGAAAGGAGATTAAGGCACGACAGCCTCACCGGAATTCTTAGCTTGTGGAGTTTTTGTCCTGAGAATAGGGAGCTGGACATTATCTTAGGCAGCCTCAACGTCCAGAAAAACCACTACAGTCGAAGCACCTTTTGAAAAAGAGAGCCTAAAGTCTGATGTAAAAATCCCGAGTCTACTCGTATTACTTTTTCCTTTCGCAAAACGAAATTGGGATTTTCCTAATAGCTCCTGGCTTTGAAGGAACAACTATAATATATTTTTAATTAGATGTTCCAAAATCGTTCGTTCATCAGGACCGAAGACAAAACTTTAGGGCGATATGAGCGCGGATCTTTGGGGTTTTTAGCTGTTTTCAATATGGGCAAAATCAACTGGGTTTTCAAGACTTGGGTAGATAGCCAAAAATTCATTTGGTTAAGAAAATGTTTCAGAAAAGGATCTCCTGCTTTAACTATAAAATAATATGGAATTCCATCATGCCCCTGGGAAGAGTATTTAACGAAACCAAGGACGTTTATAAGCTGTTGAATTGTGAAAACTTGATCTTAGGGGTCGGTTGAACCTATATTATTAAGGTGTTCTATAGGAAACTCGAGTATACCCGGAACATGTGGCGGAGCAATATTGGCAAGAAACGATTCCGTCCCCTGTAGCGAAGTAGGGTATGAGCAACTACGAGTATTATACGATCTCCTAAATCTCCGGAGGCTATTCCACCCCACAGTATCCGGTGTGGAAGGACTCAACGAAGTGGAAAGCTTTCCATCCATTGGACTTCTTGTTTCTGAGCAACAATTTTGTTTCAGACATAGAATTGACAAAATTTCATATTTTCAAGACTTTAATTTTATTCGTTTTATAGATATTGTTTGGAAGGAGGAAGACACTAATAGTTTAAAATTTTCTCTAGAATGAATAATTATTTTATTATAAATTTATTAAGATGTAGGTACTTATTCTAAAAGGGCGTAACTTCATTTCTACGACACAATGGACATATTACGTTAGTCCAATCTGTATATAAAAAAGTATCATGTCAACCGATAATTCTCTAAGGGCCACTTGCACGAAAAGCTGAACCCTGGGTTAAGACACACTCGAGTTAAAATGACAGTTTTCGTATGAATCTTACGTCTAAGTACTAACTCGAGTTAGTGCCTTAACCCAGGGTTAAATCCTGCGTGCAAGTGGCCTAAGTATCTATCCATCTGCAAATAGTGTCAATGTCAAATTTGAAGTATGACAGCTTTTTTTCTCGTGAAAAAGGCAATGGTATTATATCTATTCAGGCATAGTATTGGTAAAACTCGATATTTTTATTAACTTACTTGTAATTTTGTAAATAAAGAAAAATAAATCTAAATAAATATTTTGCCGTGTTCAGGAGGTAAAACCCTTTCGATTCGTATAGTAATTTGCAGGTGTCACCAAAATGAAATGTTGTCAATTTAACAATATTTGGAAATTCTCAGCCGACATGTTAGCAGCATAAGTAAGTTCAGCTTTCTTTCTAACTTTAACAGCCTTGGTACACTCCTAATCCCGCCAAGGAGAAGATGCAAATTTACCCACAACCGTGTTCATAAGGGGAAAAACCTCGACTGCGGTACTTAGGCTTGATCAATGCATCCAAGCGTACAGGGTTAGAGGTAATGGGAGGTAACCTTAAAACCTCACAGAAGAGACAACTCCTTTAATTACCCCAATCCGCTCCATTGATTGTGCAAACTAATCAAGGATTGATAGTAGTTGGTCTTTTTGAGAGACCAAGGAGGATGGGGAAATTATCAGTCCCATATGAGCTATCTAATACTTCCCAGGAAATTCGAGAGGCAAGAATAGGAGAAGACATAGATAAAGAGTGCGTAATGTTGGGGTTCCTGTATTTTGGTAGGGGTATAAGAATTAGTTTAGAACGTGTATCTCTATGTCGCGAACGGATAAGCCGATTTGGATGCAGTTTTTTGATTTGAAAGCAGGCTTTTTAGCGGTGGTTTTTAGCAAGATTTCATGAAAATTGGTTAACTCGTTTAAGAGATGTCAGCTCTTAAATGTGCTCATGTTACGCTTATAATTCGCGTTTCATGCTAACTCAATACAGTCTTTGGGTGCGTTTTTATGTGGCGTTGTTAAATCGGGGGCTTTTAACCCCCTAAAACCTCTATATCTCAAATACGGCTCAACCGATTTTGATAAAACATGTCTAAGAACTACCGCCAAAAAACCTGCTTTTAAATTAAAAAAACGCATCCGAATCGGTTCATCCGTTTAAAAGCTACGATGCCACAGACAGACACAAACACACACACAGAGACTTACACGTCAAACAAATAACACCCCTCTTTTTTGCGTCAGGGGTTAAAAAGAGGAGATCATGTTTCTTATCTTGTATCCGTATCTTGTAGAACTACTTATTCCATTATTTAAAGAAAACAGGTCATAAAATAAACGGGGCAACGTGGGATAGCAAAGAGGGGTCAGCCAGGGGGTAGGATGGGCGAGTACTTTTACAACAGAAGAAAGGATTTTGTTCAATTCCCTTATACAATTTTCATTCGATTGCTGAGGTACGGATTCAGGGAAAACAGGACTAGAATTAATTACAGGGTCTTTAATAATTGATTGATTGGCGTTTCTAACATAACACTTATCCAGAGACATCGGGGATTGCGAAATACTGTCTTCCTGCACGACGTAAATCCTTGTGTTTGAGGGGGAGACTGAGGCTGGCGAGGAGCTACGGCAACATTTGCATAAGATTTTCGGGTTATCTTCAGACAAGATTTCATATTTTCAAGACTTTAATTTTATTCGTTTTACTTATAGATACTATTTGGAAGGAGGAAGACACTAATAGTTTTAAATTTTCTCTAGAATGAATAATTATTTTATTGTTAATTTATTAAGATGTACTTATTCTAAAAGGGCGTAACTTCATTTCTACGACACAATGGACATATTACGTTAGTCCAATCTGTATATAAAAAAGTATCATGTCAACCGATAATTCTACTTACTTGCACGCAGAATTTAACCCTTTTTTTTTTTTTGACGGAGAGGAAATGCATTTACGCAACCTCCAAAGGCTGTTAGCGGGGGCACTGTGGGCTGATGACTATGCCACCACTGGGTGCCCCCCAGCCGCCCCAGCCTATTGCTGGGGCACCTGCGCCAAAGGATGGGAGGGTTCGGTTAACACTCCGAACCCTCCCCCAGACGTGTAGAACCATGTTGTGGGACCCTATCCCCACGGTTCTACTAGGGGTTCAGGCTGGCAGCAAACTGCCTCCGCCTTCGCCCCACACGTCTACGCCGGAGTGGGTGCGCATCCACCTCCGCCTCGCGCTCCCGCTCCGCCGCCTCCTTCTGCGAGATGACGCTCTCGCAGAAGGAGACGACCGCCAACCACGATCTCTCACTGCTCAGCATGGCCGACACCACGCTGTGCAGTGAGAGATCGGAGAGCCCCGTGTCCGCAACCATAGCGCGGCGCTCCGGATCCCACTTCGAGCACACCTCTAGGGTGTGCTGGGCCGTGTCGTCCGGATCGCCGCACTGATGTCAAACCGGACTAGGCTCTCTCCTAATCTTGTGCAGGTAATGACCGAAGCAACCATGCCCGGTCATCACCTGCACAAGACGGTACGTGACGGTACCGTACCTTCTCCCTAACCAGTGGTCCAGCGACGGGAGGAGTGCCCCTATAGTGCGAACTCCATAGGGGGAGTCCTCCAGGTCGCTTTTCCACCGGTCCCTCAGGCGCCGCTCCGTCATTCAACGGGCCCCCTCCATCGTCTCGGAGTCCGGGCGCTCGCCTCTGGCCCGGAACTCCACCCTTCTCCGGTATGTCTCAGCCTGCACCCGAGCATCGAGCTCCCACGGCGGGGTGCAGGCCAAGACACACGCGGCCGCATGTGCCACCGTCATGTAGGCCCTCACTATTCGGAGGGCCACCCTTTGGGGCCTCCTCAGGAGCGCCTTGTTACTGGCCGACAACGTGTCGGCCCAGATTGGCGCTCCGTACAGCGCCATGCTACGCACAACGCCTGCGAACAGGCGTCGGCATGGCGCTTTAGGCCCCCCCACATTTGGCAACATGCGACCCAGGGCCGACGCGGCGCCTACCACTCGGGGAGCAAGTTGGCGGAAATGCTCCCCGAAATCCCACTTTCGGTCCAGAGTGAGGCCAAGGTATTTAATGTTGGCCTTCACCTGGACCGCCTCCCCCGCTACAGGGATGGTCGTCCCAATACGGGGACGCCATCCCCTCCTCCCGAAGACAATAGCGTCCGTCTTCGGGAGGGACACCTCCAGACAAGCCGATTTGGATGCAGTTTTTTGATTTGAAAGCAGGCTTTTTAGCGGTGGTTTTTAGCAAGATTTCATGAAAATTGGTTAACTCGTTTAAGAGATGTCAGCTCTTAAATGTGCTCATGTTACGCTTATAATTCGCGTTTCATGCTAACTCAATACAGTCTTTGGGTGCGTTTTTATGTGGCGTTGTTAAATCGGGGGCTTTTAACCCCCTAAAACCTCTATATCTCAAATACGGCTCAACCGATTTTGATAAAACATGTCTAAGAACTACCGCCAAAAAACCTGCTTTTAAATTAAAAAAACGCATCCGAATCGGTTCATCCGTTTAAAAGCTACGATGCCACAGACAGACACAAACACACACACAGAGACTTACACGTCAAACAAATAACACCCCTCTTTTTTGCGTCAGGGGTTAAAAAGAGGAGATCATGTTTCTTATCTTGTATCCGTATCTTGTAGAACTACTTATTCCATTATTTAAAGAAAACAGGTCATAAAATAAACGGGGCAACGTGGGATAGCAAAGAGGGGTCAGCCAGGGGGTAGGATGGGCGAGTACTTTTACAACAGAAGAAAGGATTTTGTTCAATTCCCTTATACAATTTTCATTCGATTGCTGAGGTACGGATTCAGGGAAAACAGGACTAGAATTAATTACAGGGTCTTTAATAATTGATTGATTGGCGTTTCTAACATAACACTTATCCAGAGACATCGGGGATTGCGAAATACTGTCTTCCTGCACGACGTAAATCCTTGTGTTTGAGGGGGAGACTGAGGCTGGCGAGGAGCTACGGCAACATTTGCATAAGATTTTCGGGTTATCTTCAGACAAGATTTCATATTTTCAAGACTTTAATTTTATTCGTTTTACTTATAGATACTATTTGGAAGGAGGAAGACACTAATAGTTTTAAATTTTCTCTAGAATGAATAATTATTTTATTGTTAATTTATTAAGATGTACTTATTCTAAAAGGGCGTAACTTCATTTCTACGACACAATGGACATATTACGTTAGTCCAATCTGTATATAAAAAAGTATCATGTCAACCGATAATTCTACTTACTTGCACGCAGAATTTAACCCTTTTTTTTTTTTGACGGAGAGGAAATGCATTTACGCAACCTCCAAAGGCTGTTAGCGGGGGCACTGTGGGCTGATGACTATGCCACCACTGGGTGCCCCCCAGCCGCCCCAGCCTATTGCTGGGGCACCTGCGCCAAAGGATGGGAGGGTTCGGTTAACACTCCGAACCCTCCCCCAGACGTGTAGAACCATGTTGTGGGACCCTATCCCCACGGTTCTACTAGGGGTTCAGGCTGGCAGCAAACTGCCTCCGCCTTCGCCCCACACGTCTACGCCGGAGTGGGTGCGCATCCACCTCCGCCTCGCGCTCCCGCTCCGCCGCCTCCTTCTGCGAGATGACGCTCTCGCAGAAGGAGACGACCGCCAACCACGATCTCTCACTGCTCAGCATGGCCGACACCACGCTGTGCAGTGAGAGATCGGAGAGCCCCGTGTCCGCAACCATAGCGCGGCGCTCCGGATCCCACTTCGAGCACACCTCTAGGGTGTGCTGGGCCGTGTCGTCCGGATCGCCGCACTGATGTCAAACCGGACTAGGCTCTCTCCTAATCTTGTGCAGGTAATGACCGAAGCAACCATGCCCGGTCATCACCTGCACAAGACGGTACGTGACGGTACCGTACCTTCTCCCTAACCAGTGGTCCAGCGACGGGAGGAGTGCCCCTATAGTGCGAACTCCATAGGGGGAGTCCTCCAGGTCGCTTTTCCACCGGTCCCTCAGGCGCCGCTCCGTCATTCAACGGGCCCCCTCCATCGTCTCGGAGTCCGGGCGCTCGCCTCTGGCCCGGAACTCCACCCTTCTCCGGTATGTCTCAGCCTGCACCCGAGCATCGAGCTCCCACGGCGGGGTGCAGGCCAAGACACACGCGGCCGCATGTGCCACCGTCATGTAGGCCCTCACTATTCGGAGGGCCACCCTTTGGGGCCTCCTCAGGAGCGCCTTGTTACTGGCCGACAACGTGTCGGCCCAGATTGGCGCTCCGTACAGCGCCATGCTACGCACAACGCCTGCGAACAGGCGTCGGCATGGCGCTTTAGGCCCCCCCACATTTGGCAACATGCGACCCAGGGCCGACGCGGCGCCTACCACTCGGGGAGCAAGTTGGCGGAAATGCTCCCCGAAATCCCACTTTCGGTCCAGAGTGAGGCCAAGGTATTTAATGTTGGCCTTCACCTGGACCGCCTCCCCCGCTACAGGGATGGTCGTCCCAATACGGGGACGCCATCCCCTCCTCCCGAAGACAATAGCGTCCGTCTTCGGGAGGGACACCTCCAGACCCAGTTGTCGGATGCGGCCGACAACCAGGTCTGCCGCCAACGCCGCCCTCCGGAGGGCCTCCTCCAGCTCACGTCCCCGCACGGCCACCATAGTATCGTCGGCATAACAAATGGTGGCCATGCCGGGAAGGAGCGCTCCGCGGATCGCCCAGTCGTAGCCGATGTTCCATCACGCAGAATTTAACCCTGGGTTAAGGCACTAACGCGGACTTGCGCGGACCAGAGTTAGCCCTTAACCCAGAGTTAAGCGTCTACTTTTGTACGTGGTTTGCCGCCTAACCTCGGGTTAAGACGCTAACTCTGGTCCACGCAAGTGGGCCTAACTCGAGTTAAACTGACAGTTGTCGTATGAATCTGACGTTTACCGGAGTTAGTGTCTTAACCTAGGGTTAAATTTTTCGTGCAAGTCCGTCTAAAGGGCCACTTGCACGAAAAATTTAACCCTGGGTTAAGACACTAACTCGAGTTAGTAGACGTCAGATTCATACGAGAACTGTCATTTTAACTCGGGTTAGTGTCTTAACCCAGGGTTAAACTTTTCGTGCAAGTGGGCCTAAGTATCTATCCATCTGTCAATAGTGTCAATATCAAATTTGAAGTATGACAGCTTTTTTTCTCGTGAAAAAGGCAATGGTATTATATCTATTCAGGCATAGTATTGGTAAAAATCGATATTTTTATTAACTTACTTGTAATTTTGTAAATAAAGAAAAATAAATCTATATAAATATTTTGCCGTGTTCAGGAGGTAAAACCCTTTCGATTCGTATAGTAATTTGCAGGTGTCACCAAAATGAAATGTTGTCAATTCTCGTAAGCAAGAAATGATGGATTGGTTGTCTTAACACGACATATTAGGGGGCAAAAAAAGCGGCACGGCCGTACCATCCTTTTCTCTAAGCAGTTCGGGGCATTTTCGACCCCCTATAACTTCGTTGTGGATTAAACTAGAAGACTGTACCTATTTCTAGTAACCAAGCAAGCTTTGTATAAACACTATATTTCAAATTTCATTCAATTTGAACTAGTAGTTCAAGAATTATAACTATGACTACTAATAATTCTTAAACTACTAAAATAAGTTCTTAATTTTGTCCCTTACAGACTGACCGATCACCAAAACTCTAAGGCACTTCTAGTAGACATATTTAGAAGCTTCAAAAATACAATTAGTGTTTAGTGTATACGAGGGCTGATCGATAAGTATCCGAAGTGAAGAAGAAAAAAATTTTTTTTTTGTAACAATCTAAAAAAAAAAAAAAAAAAAAAAAAAAAACTAATTTATTTCTCTACATATGTTCCTTCTAACTCTATACATTTTACCCAACGCTTCTCCAGAGCCAAAATCTCATTTTTATAGGAGCTTCTATCGAGTCCTTCAAAATAGCCATTAACGGCGTCAATGACCTCGGTGTTGGTGGAAAATTTACGTCCACCTAGCCATTTTTTTAAATTTGGGAACTGATGGAAGTCGCAGGGGGCCAAATCTGGTGAATATGGTGGGTGAGACAATAATTCCAACCGTAACTCTTGAATTTTTGTCATAGCAACTCTAGCCGTGTGAACTGGTGCGTTGTCGTGATGGAATAATATCTTTTTCTTAGCCAAATGGGGTCTATTTCCTTAACTACGTCGCTCAGTTTTTGTAAAAGGTTTGCATAATACTGGCCATTTATTGTTCTTCCTTTTTAGGGTTCCGTAGTCAAACTAGGAACCCTTATAGTTTCGCCATGTCCGTCCGTCCGTCCGTCCGTCCCCAGTCTAGCTCAGAGACTCTTAGTACTAGAAAGCTGTAATTTGGCATGAATATACATATTAGTCACGCCAACAAAGTGGTAAAATAAAATTTTGAAAAAAAAATTTTTTTAATGCATCTCCCCTACACGTAACGTGGGGATGCCTTTTTTTTTTTCTTGCTTAGGTACCCCATAGTGTGGGGTGTCGTTGGATAGGTCTTTCAAAAATATTGCGGGTTTATGTAAACAATTTTTCGATTAAGGGATCCGTTTATGAAATATTAAGCTTTAAAGCGCTATTTTTTGTTAGAGTCAAGTGTCCCCCCCCCCCCCCCTACAGCCAAAACTACAAATACTAAAAATCTGAAAAATATCTTTAACGAAAGCGCATATAACGATAAAAATCACCTAAGACAGCGCCAAATAACTTTAAATAGAAAATTGGTTCATATACTTATACAGTATGTAAACTTACTAAAACCATCTCTTTCAACCAGTTGCTAGGCTAGTTGAGTTAAGTGTTTTACCACATTTTTTGCTAGTGTGTGTCGAATATTTTAAATTTTATCATTGCATAAAAATTATAACATCTCACCTTTTTCAAAGTCGGTTAACCCTAAAAGTATCATCCCATGTGTAATGTTTACATCGTTGTTCAGTGCCCATTATAAAACCCGTATGTAATGTTTTCATCGTAACAGATTATTGAACTTGCGTCCAGTGCATTCTTTATTTAAATTTGAAAAAGTGTTAACATTTCAATAATTTATATACCCCAACCTTATCTATCGCCTAGACATGCTCGGGTTCAAATAAATGGTTTTAGTAAGTTTACATACTGTATGTTGATTTTTGAGATAGTTTTTTGTGTTTGTCGTTACGGCTTCGGAACCCTATACTGAGCATGGTCCGACATGCTCTTGCCCGGTTTTTCAAGATAGTCTACAAAAATTACGCCTCTAGCATCCCAAAATACAGTTGCCATCACTTTGCCTGCCGATAATGTAGTCTTTGCCTTCTTAGGTGCGGGTTCACCACTTTTCGTCCACTGCTTAGATTGCTCTTTGGTCTCCGGCGTGTAGTGGTGTATCCATGTCTCATCAACCGTTATGAAACGACGAAGAAATTCATTGGAGTCGAGTCTAAAAAGTTGCAAACACTCCTTTGAAATATTCACTCGTCGCTGCTTTTGCTCGTCGTTCAGTAGCCGCGGCACCCATCTCGCACAAGGCTTTTTCATTGACAAATGTTCATGCAATATATTAAAAACCCGTTCTGACGAGATATTTACAATCTCTGCTATTTCTCTTAGCTTCAAACGGCGGTCATCTAGTACAACTTTTTTTATTTTATTTACCATTTCCGGAGTAGTCACCTCATTTGGTCGGCCACAGCGGGGAGCATCTTCACAGCTTTGGCGACCGCGTTTAAAATTGCATTAAGGCTCAATATTGTTTGACGTGGCTATCACGTGCGACTCCCGTCATCGCGTGCGCCTACCACTAGCCTTAGTCCCTGGTTGTGCAATAATAAGCAGGGATCGGAAAGTCGGATCGATATTTATCTAAAGTTGGCAAAATCCCGGAAACAGTAAAGCGAATATGGTGTCGGCTTCTTAAAAATATTATTTTAATAATATAAGTTTCGGGATTCCGGGATTCTACATTTAGGATAAAACGTTCCGTCAATTTGCTCCTCAGACTTCGTTAGGTTAGGTTAGGTAAGATGAGTTACCTGTCAATTAAATAACATTTTTGGTAAATCTTTATAGGTATAGAAAATAACTTCAAATAGTAAATGTACCCAAATACTTAAGTAATTATGGATTTATAAATTAATATTGAGTCCGCCTCCATACAACTGAACAACAACACTGCCGCTAAAGATTAGGTAAATATCGATCCGAATTTCCGATCCTCTTAATAACCCTGTGAGTACCTAAGATTTGATTCATACCATACAAAAACCCAGCATAGTTTCTCGACTGAGAATTTTATGCTTGGGTTTTTTCTTTATACCTACAGGGAATCGTCTTATTGACTAGGCTAATGGAGTAACAGTAAAATAAATTAAACTCAAAGCTAAGTATACATTAATTTATGAAATCTCAGGAATTTAATTTCTTAACCTATTCGATTTACAATCTCAAATCATCGCCTTCAAATGACTGATTAATTGTCCCCTTGGTCTGATGGCGCAACGTCACATCATTGGTCTTTTTCTGAAATAATAGAGACAATTTTTAGCAAAGAAGTGGGATAGCTACTGTCGATTTAAATAAAGACAAACCGAAAAAGTTAATTTATAGCCCGCGACTTATTAAGTAGAGGAGGTGCATTCTATGAAGGTTATAGTAGTTTATGCAATAGTTGTATAAGAGAGGTCAAAATATATGAGTGGCGTGAGTTACGATGTGAGCCGAAGGCGAACATCGTAAAGGAAAGCGCCACGAGTGTTTTTTGACTTAGTTATACACCGTTGCATACAATACTTTTTCTACGACTAGGTTTCAAATGAAATGCAAAATTAAGCGAAAAAACTTACAAACGAACGAACGAAGTAAAGAACAACAAACGAGCGGGAAACAAGAAAATGACAAAATATGTGTCTATGGTTTACTTTGTTTTTAAATTGACGGAATGGAAAAAAGAATTATTTACAATTCCAAAACATTTTAATTTGACCAATCAGAATACTTCACTAAATTAAATCCACCAATCACAATACACATCGACTGTCAAACGGAACGATAGGTTCTTTTAGGTACGTGTTTCTCTTTAACTAATTTAAATCTTTTAAAAAAACTTTGTAATTCGTATCAACCAATCAGAATACAGCTATTTTAAAATCGACCAATCAGATAACTGAAATCATTTCTCAAAACATTAGGTGTTTTATAGTCCCTATTTCACAATCGTTAAAATATGATTAACGGGCTACACTTAGTAATCTGTGGCGTATCGTTAGGGCGACTTTACGACACCGAAAGCTGTTATGGGGAATAGAGTTATAGACTTTTCTGAAGTCATATTATCTATGTTCTTATAATAGTGTTCGTGACTATGTAAAAGACTAATAAAAGTACAGGAGTAGAAAAACGACTGAACCTTACTGAGAGCAATCGCGTGTAATGAGCATTCGGCGCGAACATCATCATTCGGTGTAAGCATTGGAACGCTCGGCTCAACGTCCACACCACTCGAATATTCACGCGAATGCTTTCAGTAAGGAAGCTCTTTTACGCGTGGACCTTAACCCCACGATTTTGGGGTTATTTTCCCTACTTATATAAGTCGGCAGCAGTGGGCAAGATATAAGAATAACTTCTGTGAAATTAATTGTATTCAATATTCTTTTTGGACATCATTTGGAAAGGATGGATGAAAGAAGATTGACGAAAGAGATATACAGATCGAAAGTGAGTGGACGGGTCGGAAGGGGCCGCCCTAGGCGTACTTTTTCGAGTCAAATCGGAGAAATACTGGAAAAGGGCCGAATCTTAAGTAAGGTCAAGTTGGGTAAGTGAAACATACTTTATTTATTTCTAAAGAAAATCAACTGGATTTAATAAAATGTTAGGTCTATCGCAGTAGCAATATAAGTTGTATCTTTGCAAAATTAAGACGATTTATAAAATTAACAATATATTATTCTAGATGCCTTCAGAACAGACATATAAAAGAAAATGTACGCACACAAAAAACTGTTTCACTTGCCTCGCCGCGCCGTTGGGGCAAGTGAAACAGTCGCGTTTGTCGTTCAGTACTTGCACTCAAAGGTATTTCAGATGCAAAAGTACTAAAGTACTAAAGTTATTAAGCTATTTGAAAAAAAGAAAAAAAAAAGAAAAGAAATTATTTATTCGTGACAAACAAATTAACAAATACAGAATTCTGAAAATAAGCATACCTAAGTGGTTTGTCACGAAATGGACACAACTCAGCGTGATGCTGGCAGAGCCAGCGCTGGTCTTCCGTTGTGACCATTTTGGTGAAGACACGGCACAATGACGCCACGATCGCACAAACATAAAGCAGTTAACAAAAAATACTGATAGAAATAAAATTTAAAAGAAAAGAAAGAAACAGATAAACAGATAAAAACATGCCACACAAATACAATAATAATATCGTCGTGCAAACACCGCTTTACAACGCCTCATGTAGTCTGTGGCTTATTTAAAAAAAGAAAACTAAACCAGGCCTTATCTATGACAGATACATTCAATATCCTATAATCTGTGGATAAATTAACAATTACGTCGATTACGTAATATTACAGATTACCGAATTCTAATCGAATATTATGTGAAAAAATGGGTCAAGGACCATGATAACCAAATTAAAACTAGAAAACTAAAGAAACTAAATCCGAAAGTGCATACAGTCAGCATTATGTAAAACAGCCAGTAACATACTTCTGGATGCTTCAGGGATACAAAAAGCAGGTAGGTACTAAGTGATAATAATAATTTTGATCCTTGCAACATTGAAATTAAGGTGATTTTTGTATAGAAAAGATAAAAACGTTATTTTGGGGCAAGTGAAACATATATCCAAAACCAGGGGTACTCAACAATTAATAATGGACTTTGAATTAAATAAGTATCGGTTTTGGAAAAAAACGTGGCATTTATTGACTTATAATCATAACAATCAGAAAAATTTACGAGACGTTATTTTAGTACTTCTAGATCTTCCACAGAAATTCGGAATTTGAAAATAAATTAAAGTTAAGTATTTAATATTTAATATTTATATTTAAAGAATATGAAGCCTTATCAGTTTTCCTCTTATAATCTCGTACCATTTTTCATGTTTCTGTAACAAAAACACTGTATGAACGGCACAAAGTTTACGAAAAGTAGAACGTGATTAAAAATGTTTAGAGCCCCTGAATTGGGTTAAGTGAGTTGTTAAGTTTCACTTACCTCAATATGTAAATTTTAGGTTATATTTTTCTTCATCAAATCCTGGGTACATCTGTTGCTTTTACGTAAAACAAATACACACAGGTGAAAAAGCAATTAAAAGTTATACTACTTACATTTTTTACAGCTCCGTAAGTCAGGTTTTACAAGTTAAATAATAAATAACTTGACGATGGGTTGAACTCGCTAATATTTTATTCACAGACTAAAAATTTGCAATGGTTTTTTTACTTTACCCGCAAACCGCAGCGACATCTCTTTTTTGAATCCAGAACTATTATGACATGACAATAACTGCTTTACCGAAAAGTCTGTGCTTTATTAAAGCTATTATTTAAGAGATATTTGAAAGTGTTCCACTTCCCCCGGTGTTTCACTTACCCAACTTGACCTTACCCGAAACCGACGTGCGTGCATGACTCGATGTATGAATGTGGAAGAAGCGAAAGAAATTTGTCAACATCGTAGCAAGTGGAAAGAAGTGGTCTCTGCCTACCCCTCTGGGAAACAGGCGTGATTTAATGTATGTATGTATGTATGTTATTTTACTAAACACAATCAAAAGTCAGATCTTATCGACGGTTTCGATGAATTGCACATAACTGGCTGCGCTTCAATGAAGGGTTACCCACACATTCACAAATCCCAGAATAAAAATAAAGATAAGTGTAACTTTTTATTAAATGACTTGACCTTCACTGGAAGCTTTATAATTGAGAAGGCATATCCGTTTCCGTCTAATTTCTACTAATTTTCATACAATTTTAGTTCGATTTCCGGCTCAGTGGCGACACCTGACGGCAGCGCGCCATCTTTTACTTACCGTAAAATAATGTCGAGCTACCTTACCTCATTGGCATTTTCTTTTTCGTCGGAGCAACTTGTGCGCAGCAATTCTGTTCCTGCGACGACTTAAAAAGTATAAAGTGATATAATAACGTGTAAGATTTCTATAAACTGTGCTAAACAAATCGTGAACACTAATGAGTGTTAATCAAAACTTGGCCGCCCAGTCGGAAGCTGTGGCTGGCCCCAGCGGATTGCCTCGCGTTCGCAAGCGACCCCGGAACAGCAGCTCGAGCAGCGGCAGTTCCTCGAGCAGCGGCTCTTCGAGCTCGCTGGGTTCCGGTAACAACGGCTCCCGGTCGCGCCGCAACCGGCGTAAGAAATTCTAATTGTATGATGGACAAATTATTTAAAGAAATGGGTGAGCTCCGCAAACATATTGTTTCATCAGGCCATAACGATTTAGCTTGTCCCGATAATGTATCAATGTATTCGGGGGTAAGTGGTGAGCTATATAATGAGATTCCTTGTGAACCAGTTTCGGTTACTGATGACCATGACCCTGATGTACCCTTCACTTTTGATATTGAAACTAAATTAAAGGAACCATCTGTTCCTAAGACCCCCGAAAACTTTCTTAAAATGCTTAATGATGTACAGCACTTTGGTTGCAAGACTTGGTCAGACGTAAGATACGCTGACACCCAAAAGACATATAATCACACTCCAGGATTTATTGATCTAGAAACAAACGAAGAGGTAAAAATATATGAGTCCTTGCGTCACCTGTCTTACGCTGATAAATCGTATGCGGCCTTAACTTTTTGTATACTACAACAGAAGGAAACATTACAAGAAGCTATTCGCTGTCTTCTGTCATGGGCTAAAGTCACAAACGTTAATTTTGAAACTTTAAGTGTAAAAGTTGATGAGTTATTTCAAAAGGGGAATCTATCCAAAATCTCCTCAGAGGCTTGCTGAGGCCATCGAAATGCGTCGAGAAACTCGAGAATCAATTTCTAGCTAAATTCGAGATCCATTAGTTAAAGCAATAATAAATAGAATACCTCCTTCAACTACGTACATATTTCATCCAGAGCCTTTTACAACAGCTTTGGAAAAGGCAGGCGGGGTTCGCAAAGCATTTTGGCCCCCAAAAATTGAACAAGTCAAATCGAACCATGCGAATAACCACCCCTCGCGGGGGCAAGGCATTCGTAAACCAGCAGTTCCATCGCGTGGAACTCAAGCACTGCGCATCACCTTGAGCAGAGCGCGCATATGCAAATGCATACTGGTCATAACAATTACAACCCACCCTCGCGGGGTGGATATGGATACCATCATGCTCCCTATTCCTATAAAAATCAATCAGTAAATCAACCTGATTACGGTATAGGTGGGAGAGGTTCATTTCACAACCGAGTTTCGCGGCCCGAACGTGGAAGTACTCGAGGACGCTCATATGCTCCGAGAAGTAGAGGTAACCAAAAAAGATACAAAAAATTACTCGAAACAATTTCGAGCAGGTCGTTTAGCGCACTATCACTTAGCATGGAAGAAAATAAATGCACCAGAGATAATACTCAGGTTAATCAAGGGTTACAGAATACCATTCTTTCAAAAACCACCCCTAATTCGCCCAAATCTAATCAGAGGTCCCTTTCATACTCCCGTGTCAAGGGAAATGTCTTTAATTGTAGAAAAAATGAAAGCACAACACATTTTAAAAGTGGCTCAACTCTCACAGAGTTTCGTATCCCCTTTATTTCTGGTGCCAAAACCAGACGGGATCGCTCGTCCAATTTTCAATCTGAAAGCGCTAAACGAATTATGTAATAACAGAACCGTTTCACCTAATAAACATGCATCGCGTCCCCGATTTCCTTCAGCCCAACGACTGGCTGTGCAAAGTAGATTTATCCCAAGCGTACTTTCACCTGAAAGTAACAAAGTCACACAGACGCTTTTTGCGCGTTATATACAACCAGGAATTGTTGGAAATAACTTGCCTCCCATTCGGTCTGAGCACAGCCCCAAAAAATTTTTCAATGCTGACAAATGTTGTAGCTCAAATATTAAGGGAACGGTGGAATGTGAGAATTTTAGTATACCTGGACGATTTTTTGATAGTAAATCAAAATTTCTACATACTCCGCGACCATGTCCAAGTCACGGTGCAAGTACTACAGAGATTGGGCTGGGAAATAAATTTCGAAAAATCTGTTCATTGCCCTCAGAAGAGCATAATCTATTTGGGAATTCTATGGAATACCTGGGACAATGTAAAATCCTTGCCAAAGGAAAAGGTCCTGTCCATAAACCAAAAAGTAAGTCATGTGCTCGAACGAGGCCAAATAACTTTAAAAGATTTACAGAGATTGATAGGACTTATGAACTTTGCCAGCTTTGTTGTTCCACGAGGTCGGCTCAACCATCGGCAACTGTTAATGTTCATGAACTCGTTGCCAAACCCGTCGGCAAGGCAATTTATGCTACCACAGTGTGTCACGAACGAACTTGTCTGGTGGGTCCAGAATTGCCAGATGTCAACACCATTGCACTACCCACCACCGATGCATTTTCTGACGACAGACGCGTCCGACATCGCATGGGGGGCGCAACTGGACGACCTGGCTCTCTCAGGTGCCTGGTCGCAGAAAGAACGAAGTCTGCATTGCAACCAAAAAGAGATGCTGGCGATACTACATGCTCTTCAGGGACACGCACACCTATTGTGTCACAGCACGATCCTCATACAGTGCGACAACATGACAGCAGTTGCCTATCTTCGAAAAGAAGGGGGTGCGAAGTCACCAGCCTTGGTCAACATAACACATCAAATTCTAGATCTCCTGGATCAAAATCGAATACACTTCAGCATACACTATCTCCCAGGCAGATACAACAATCAGGCCGATCACTTGTCGCGCCATCGCCAACCTCCAGAGTGGCATCTGCTACCAGCCTGCGTAGAGGTAGTGTTTGCGAAGTGGGGAACTCCAATGATAGATCTGTTTGCCTCAGCAGCAGCGCACGTGGTGTGCAATTATGTTTCTCGAGACCTGACGGATCCTCAAGCCCTTTATCACGACGCGTTCAGTGTCCAGTGGAACTACCCGCTAGCATGGGTTTTCCCCCCGCCATTTCAGTTCCCAAAGTGCTGACTCACTTAAATCAGTCGAGCGGAATATTTCTATTAGTGGTACCACGATGGGAGATGGTATTTTGGCGTGCGGATATCAAAGCCAGAGCACTTGCGGCACCTTTAACTCTGAGGCACTTGCAACGTCATCTAGTCGATACGTCAACGGGTCTCCCACCACCGAGGGACGAGGATATCACCCTCGAGGTTTGGAAATGTGGGGGTGGACTGAAACGTTAGCGGCATGGAATACTGAGCAGCTAACACTACTTAAGAATTCTTGGCGAAAATCCACCTTAAAGACTTATGAGGTAGCTTGGAAACGTTGGACCTCCTGGGCTAGTTCTAAAAATATAAATAGTAAAAATCCGACAGGTGCACAATTAGCTCAGTTTTTGTCAGATTTATGTTTAATTAATAATCTATCTTACAATACCATTCTTTTACACAAATCTGTCGTTTCAACGTTTTGTAACACTGAGCAATCAAACCGACTCAGTTCACACGTTCTTGTAAGACAAATTTTAAAGTCAATACCTCTAAAAAATCCTATAATATTCCAACCGTTAATTTGGGATGTTAGCAAACTGACGTCATTTTTGACCAGCTATGTAATACCTAAACATAAACAATGTGTTTCAGACGTCACGCCACGCAGCAATCTTGTTGCTACTATTAGTGCAGTCCTTCATTGAAGCGAAAAATACAGTCTTACCTCCGAATTTTTTAACTGTGAACCGATTTGCATGAAATTTTGGAATTATGCTCATCTTACCCTTAACTTCAAAAGTGAAAATGATCTGAACTCCGCCTATTAAATAATAGGCTTTCCATTAAGGGGTGTAAACAACCCCTTAATGGAAAAATTTACATTGAGCCATTTTATCGCTAGAAAACATGTCTAATAGTAAGTGGTGAAATTGTAAAGTGTTTTCTAACACAATTACCTCATATTAAAATCATTTTCAACCCCTTGAAAATCTTACAACCCTTGAAAACAACCCCTAAATTGAAAAATCACAAAAAAATACTTTGGTATGACATAAAAAGATGTAAGTATAAAGTAATTTTTTATGTTCTCTATAATAATTATAAAAATTTTAACCCCCTTTCAACCCTTGAAAAGTACCCCTTGATAAAAAATTGTTAATTTTTTTTTTGATAAAATGAAAAGTATTTATATATTATTCCACACTCTCGAAAATGATTATATTGATTATCATATTCTTAAGCTTTTCTACCCTTAAAACTACCCCTAAATTAAAACAGTAAATATATGATTACATATTTAAAAATAATTTAATTTAGAGTAAAAAATTGCCATTTATTGAATAAAATATTTAAAAATTATATAAAATTGTACTATTATTATTAAAATATAATATTATTATTCATGACTCAATGTCGGAGTCGCTGTCACATTCAACATCTTCTGGCTGAATTGGAGGGCTATTTTTTTTTTATGAGCATGTTAAATTTGAAACATCCAAATTCGTCAAAACTCGCGGCCTTACCTATATAAGAACGTTGGTATGTATTCATGCCTACGTTTCCAAAATATATGAGCCATATTATGTATATATATACACATTACAATAGTTTTGGGTCTCTTTTATACTGCGTACTTTCACATTGCTCCAAATATTCACACTCCGAAATTTTCAGTTACTAAGTAGAAAAAAATATGTTAAGTTTTTGGACCATAACTCCTTCAATTTTCATGCTATCACAATTTATAAAAAACCATTGTAAAGGTAATTAAGAGAGCTACAACATCCTTCATTGCAATATATATAGTAAAAAACCTTTTTCTAAAACGGTGAAGGGTTAACCTCGTAAGACCCTACGTCCTAAATTTAGGACATTTGTCAAAGTGACTTTTGACTTTAGTTGACTGTCAGAAGATTATCTTTCGAACTAACAAAATTTGACGTGGGCCTTACGAGGTTAAAGGGCTTAAAGCCAGGGATACACTACGGGGCAAATGTCCCACGACACGTGTCGCCAGCGACGTCGGGTGAAGTGTCGCGAAATTGCCAGACTTCGCTCGACTGGTCTGGCAACATCGCGCGACACGTGTCGCCAGTGACATCAGATGAAGTGGCGCGACGTTGCCGGACTTCGCTCGACATGTCTGGCAACATCGCGTGACAAGTGTAGTAGTAGTAGACATAAGTCGCGCGATGTCGCCAGATATGTCAGGCGAAGTTTGGCAAAGTAGCACGATTTCGCCTGACGTCGCTGCGGATATAAGTCGCGCGATGTCGCCAGATATGTCACGCGAAATCGGCCGGCTTCGCTTGACATGTCGCCGACACATGTCGTGGGACATTTGTCCCCTAGTGTATCCTTGGCTTAAGAGAGGCTGTGATTGCGCTGCCACGCGCTCTTTAAACAATCATATCTCCGTAATTTTTTGTTTGACCAAAAAAACAAAAAAAACAAATTGTTTGTCAGAAAAATACCTAAATTTTTTACCCCTGAACTTTTATACGTATCTGTCGTCATTTTTGAGATATTATGAAAAAAAGGTGGGTGTTTTAAGAATTTGAAATTTAATAATAGTTTTTAATCGTGACTTTTTTGAAAAATATGTGTCCTGAAGCAGCCAAACTGATACAATCTATCAAACTCTTCATAATAAAGTTAATTCTAGGTGGAATACGATTAATTTTAGTTTTGGTGGAAATGGCACTTATGAAACCCATTGATTTAAAAGAAAAAACATTAGATGCTTCTCTCATTTGCAATACAGCTCACTTATTTTACGTGCAAAAGACTTTTAATAGTGCTCATTTTAAAGCTTATTTCAAGCACTACAAAACCCTTTTTTATTAGAATGCATAAAATGCATCTGCTCGCCGCTAGATGGCATTGACCACATCGATTAAACTTCAGACAAAATAAAAAACGGCTTTGATCTTTAATATCTAGCTTAATATTGCACTTTGAATACTTTATAAAAAACCAAATTGTTAATTTTTTTACCTGCTACAATTTAGTTTTTTATAAAATTTTCGATAAAACGTTTATTTTTGGAGATATTTGCAAAAAACCGATGAAAAACGTGAAAAAATTGCGAATTTTCAATTGCCAATAACTTGAAAAGTATTGGATTTTTCGAAAAACTTTATAGATGATTTTTTGCTTAAAATTAGTTCTATCGATATCCGAGGTTATTTTGAAAAAATAATAATTCACCCCCGAAAAGGGGTGGCAACAACCCCCAGGGTGGTTGCGGAGTTCAAATCATTTTCACTTTTGAAGTTAAGGGTAAGATGAACCTAATTCCAAAATTATATGCAATTCGGTTCACAGTAACAAAATTCGGAGCAATAATGCTTCAATGACTGCACTATATTGCTCTGGTCGACGAATACATGACTTGAGTTTACTTACGGTAGATCCTAGCCATTGCATAATATCAGACGACAGCATTATATTTCGGCCCCAATAACTTGGCTAAATCATGCAATTTATTTATTACCATTAAAGGCGAAGCACGACCTGCGTCACGTACAGTTATAGCAGGGTGGGTGAAAACCCTGTTTAAAGAAGCTGGCATAACGGGAGCCCCATGAAGCACTCGTTCTGCTGTAGCTTCTAAAAGTTGGCTGGATATTTTATCCCCTAGACGAAATCTTGGCCCGTGGTAATTGGCGATCAGCTAACACTTTTCAACGCTTTTACAGGCGAGAAGTTATGACAAACGTTGATTCAAGTAATGTTACTAGATTATTCAATCCGATTTAATGACGCCTATCTATGGGTATAAATAATTGAGTATTGTAATTGTTTACAAGATGTATTTTGTGTTAATTACTGATTGTGAGTAAAGTTTGTTTACGCATATATATTCTTCCTTGATTATTATTAAAAATTACATAACATTTATAGATGTTTTAATTATTTAAATGTCACATTGGCATTAATTTTCCTAACATTAACCTATTCCGTGGCGTCACCAGGCGATAACAAACAGGTCTCAATTTATAAAGCTTCCAGTGACGGTCAAGTCATTTAATAGCAGCGTTTTACCTGAAATAAAACGCATATTATTTTAATACTTACCTCACTGGAAGCTTTCATTTCATTCCTGCCTGGTGTAATTGAGTCAATGAGGTAAGGTAGCTCGACATTATTTTACGGTAAGTAAAAAATGGTGCGCTGCCGTCAGGTGTCGCCACTGAGCCGGAAATCGAACTCAAATTGTATGAAAATTAGTAGAAATTAGACGGAAACGGATATGCCTTCTCAATTATAAAGCTTCCAGTGAGGTAAGTATTTAATATGCGTTTTATTTCAGGTAAAACGCTGCTAATAAAGTGCATTTATAACAAGAGCGACGTGGATGACACGATGCGAACCGTTTTTACACTTGTATATTGTACTTAGTCTGAGGTCAGGATTGACTCTGCTTAGTACCGTAGTACCTATGATATTATATCAGGCACTAAAGAGCCCTGCCGATAAGAAGTAAATCCTTGTGAGGCGTTTCTCTTTCGCGATCGAGATGAACTACTATTCGAGATTCCATAAAAGTGGGGCACTATCATTCCTTGCACATTCACGATAGAGATTCATCTCAAACAACCCGAGAATTAATACCCCAGCACATTGCACACCTATTAAGTTTCTGAATATGAATGTTGACAGCAGTCAAACAATAATCTAGGTAAGTATATTTTCATCACACTTGCTCGTAAATGGTGTTATTCCATGTCTGTATACAGAAGGACTATGGCCTCAATTGTTCCTGCGGGAGTTATAGCGAGTTTGTAGTCCCTAGAAATGACTTTCGTTTCAAAATTTGCAACTAGATTTTTGCAATTTTTCTATTGTACATCATTTCGGACTGAGAAGCATTATCTGTGGTAGTTCCGTAGTTGTCAAAAAAAAAAGATTGTTATCTGCATTAGCGAGAAGTTATTGTTTTATAATTTGCCGAGTTATAAAGTGTTTTAAAAGTTTAAGAGACAATAGAAACTAATTAGAAATGGCTTATTCATCCCATGAATTGGAATTAGGATTCGTTATTACAGCTACATCACCGGAATTAAGAAATGCGGCTCAATTAGGTACTTCATGATGATTTGTTACCAGCCAAAGGGGATTACTAACTCGAGTCATTAAAAGCCCTCAGCCTTCGGCGTCGGGCTTTTAACACTCTCGTTATTACTATCAACTCACAATAATGTACTATTTTTTGTTTTTTAAATCGACGTAATCGGTGGCTAATCAACCGACTGACAAAAGAAGAGTCATAATTTTTTATTTTATTGTAGGTAGATTGTGTACCTGTCTCCTTATACATTTTACGCAAGTGGGGTCGCGAGGAAAAACCATAAAATTATAAATTCGTACCGCTGGCCTGTACACTTCATTTGTCAACTTCTTGATCCCTGCGAAGTGGTTTTCAATATCACCCAGCGATTTGCCTTCTGTCTCTGGTAAAATGAAATACAATGCTATGCACCCAGTGAGACTGAAAATTAAAGTTTAGGATACATTTTCATATCTTTGTAATATTTCAAATGATGTCAAAAATCAATAACTTAGTTAAGAAGTACCAATTACCATACTATACTGTATACTCCATAGGTTCCCCATACTGATATACTGTCTAGCAGGGAGAGATACATCCTGTTTGTAAGAAAGCCGAAGATATAACCCACGGCAACGGCTAAACCTGCGCCTCCAGATCGTGTCTTTGCACTGAACACCTGTAGAAAAAATTATGATCAATTCAAAGTACCTACCAAATTACAAATGCAACTATTATTATTTATGAGCAGCGTATCATTAGTTTATAATTTGCAATCTTATCCTTACGTACTTAATCTAGCCCTAATTAAATCAAAATTGCGATTTATACTCACTAGGCGGGAGTAGGGCAGGTTCATGCAAGGGGCACAATAATACACCAGTACTATTACGTTAAAAACAAATGTCAATAATTGCGAAATATCACCGAAACATGTATATAATATTTAAGCAGGCTTGACAACTGTAAACGCGTCACTAGGTGGTTGTTCTTTAGCATTACACGAGGAAGAAAGTATTTTTAGTGTAGCCAACTAAAAAAAGCTTATTATTCTTCTTATATTTTTCTGTTTTGTAATATTTTTTTGTTTTCTGAATTTTTCTTAGCTTAAGGATGCTTCTCTCCATCACGTCATGTTGACAGGATAAAATATTGTTTTTGATTTTCTATGTGTAGACCCATGTTTGGCTGGCATAATTATGTTAGTTAGACTTGCAAGGAAGGGTACCCAACTGTCCGACTCCGATTTGATTCATTTTGATATATGTTATAGAGTACTCTAAAATAACGGACACGTATTTTTTTTTAGCTGCCCAAACTCAACCTGTTAGGAGAACATGGCCTTCAAAGTACTGAAAAGTGACTAAACCCTCTAACTTCTACAGAGAAGTATTTTTTTTTTCTAATTTATTACTGGTTTGATTATATGTTTGAGAAAATGAAAAAATAATGAGTACGTATTTTTGTTTTGCCAGCTAAAAAAAATACGTGTCCGTTATTTTTGACTACTCTATAACTTATATCAAAATGAATCAAATCGGAGTCGGACAGTTGGGTACCCTTCCTTGTTGGTAGGATACAAGAATCCATTATTATCTTTTTTAGTTTCAGGCTATAGTGTCCTTTTAAGATTTCCTTTTGTGCCTAGTATTTTTTCCATGTTGTGTTTATCCTTCTGTCAACTTCATTTTCATTGCTGTTTTCTTTAAAAGAGACTAGCTTTCCCAGGTATAAATACTCATTGACATAATCTATTGATCTATTTTCCAATAGGATTGGTTTCTTATAGCTATTTGTCATATCATAACTTTAGTTTGATTGAGTTCATTTGTAGTCCTAAGTAGTATAATATTGGGCATTCTGGACCACCTCGCTCACTCGGTGGAATGCCCAATATTACGCAAGTGGTCTAGAACGCCCAATAGCTTTTGAGGATTTGAATATTTGATGCAAGTGGTCTAGAACGCCCAATAGCTTTTGAGGATTTGAATATTCGATGCAAGTGGTCTAGAACGCCCAATAGCTTTTGAGGATTTGAATATTTGATGCAAGTGGTCTAGAACGCCCAATAGCTTTTGAGGATTTGAATATTCGATGCAAGTGGTCTAGAACGCCCAATAGCTTTTGAGGATTTGAATATTCGATGCAAGTGGTCTAGAACGCCCAATAGCTTTTGAGGATTTGAATATTCGATGCAAGTGGTCTAGAACGCCCAATAGCTTTTGAGGATTTGAATATTCGATGCAAGTGGTCTAGAACGCCCAATAGCTTTTGAGGATTTGAATATTCGATGCAAGTGGTCTAGAACGCCCAATAGCTTTTGAGGATTTAAATATTCGATGCAAGTGGTCTAGAATGCTCAATAGCTTTTGAGGTTTTGAATACTCGATGCAATTTGACATAACATTGTGATATGCGTTCATCTTGATCGTTTATTCGATCGATGCGAAATCAACAATACGAACTCAAACCAAAGGTTTTGCGTTAGACATCAGACATCACTTTAACATAACACAACTTGCAACAAAAACCAAAAGCTTAACATTACTTGCGCTGGGTTGATCAGGTCCATTGCAAGTCTGACCATTACGGTCACATAGCGGTGCTATGATGTTTACACACAACATGCCTGTGAAGTGGGCCAAACCCCACAGACATGATGCAACCCCCAGGGTGCTGAACCCCGGCTTAAGGCTGCGTTTGACGTGTTTAGGCGGATTCTCCAAGGGCTATCGACCGCTTAGCGCCAAGGATTATCCTTTCAAATATTTCATTTTTCAATTTCAATTTCAAATTACCACAACACACATCACAGAGTTGATCAGGTTCCGCAACATGATTGTGGCGGGTCCTCCATGTGCTACCGGTCGTCATAGACACGGATTTCCCGATGGTTGTAGTATTGAAATTTGTATATATAATGATCAAATCTAAAAAACTTCGATAGCGCGATGTAGAACATTCTTATTTTTTATATATATACAAAGTCAATTTATTCATCATTTCAACATGAAAACACAAGGATTTTTCATAACAACTCGTTGACTTGATCCAAAATATATTTTGTTATTAGTTTTTGCAAGAATTTATAGTAAAATGTGCTTAAACAAATATTATTGAACAATACTGCCATCTATGAGAGTACATGCGATGCACTTTTATAATTTAAAAGTCCCATGTCAGTTCATCATGTTGAAGCAAAATCTACCTTGCAGACTAGAGAATAAAGTTTAATTTAATGCGTAATCGCAGTGACTGTTCAGTTTATTTAGTAAATATGTCGCACGTTAAATCCAATACCGTCACTATACAAAAAATGTACAATTTTGGCTTTTAATGCCATCTTACAACGCTTGGGCTAAGCTACACTGTCATTTAAACGAAACACTCCAATACTTATCGATGCCGCTAGATGGCGTGGGTACCCGAAGGACACTACGCAAATTTGTCCGCCACTTGTAGTTCAAGGCTGACCTTATACTAGTAACGACACGCCACTAAGCGGAGTTCACCATAATAATAAGTCGAACAGTGTCATTTTGTTTTTAGGGATGGTTTCACCTACCGGTATTTAAGTAAATTGTAAGTGGAACAGTGAAATATTGTGTTTAAAGACGGTGTGCCATTAAAGGGAGAGGTGAGTTTTATACGTTTTGTAATTGAATACTGTCATATTCGCTTTAATGTCATTTTGTAACTAATTCATCTACATAATTTCATAGTGTAAAGAATTGCAATGTAGACATGTAACGGATAAAAACAGTCTTGCGGTTATTTAACTTTAAAAAAATACGAAAAGTTTTGCAGCATTCAGATTGCGATAGTTAGGTATTTTATTTTATTATTATTATAATGTCACAGCCATACCTTGGTTACACGTCATGAGTTACCTACAGTGGCGAGATAGTTTTCTGTCGAAAAAGTGACTCGGTTAATTTTGTACGGTAGTACCACTCGCTGATGTGTTTATACCTACTCAGCGACTACTCGGTGCGTAGGTATAAACACATCAATTACTTACTATTAACGTTTAACCAAGGTTCTTTAAGAATTAATAACACATTAAATTTGTAATATGACACTGTTACATTTTTAATTTTAATAATATTAAAGTCAACCGTTAAAGTGAACACTGTCATTTTGGTTTTAAAGTCACTGCGTTGATTATAATTTTAACCGTTTTCATTATAAAATTAAGTATAATGACTGTCATTTTTCCAATTAAATAAACTGTTGCAGTTAATTTACAATTAAAAAACACTAGGTTTATTGTTCTTCTTCTAAAATTGACAGTGGTATTTTTATTTTGTTAATATTGAATACCTATCTTAATAACTTAACGACACTTAAGTTGAGGGACTTGTATTATTTATACATATTAATAGCTAAGCTGCTGCACCGATTTCGATGAAATTTGGTACAGAGATAGCTTTTGTCCCGGCGGGAACGACATAAGCAACTTTTTAAACCGCAAAATTTCCGACGATTCCCGAGGTAGCAGCGATAAAAGACTTTTACGCGGACGGAGTCGCGAACAAAATCTAGTAGGTAACTAATAATTAAGGAACGACGTTCTATGAAGTTATGGTTTAGCAGTGTTTAAAGCTTCATTTTCTTTGTTTAAGGTCAATCATGTCCAGAGCTAGTAAAATATTAAAACTAGCACAATAAAGTCAACAAAACAAAGAAAATGCGTCAGTTTCATCAAGGGTATTCGAATTTACCAATCGTACTAGGTATATCGCAAGTATCGCAACCGCTTTCAGAAACGCACATTAATGCAAATGCAACACGAAGAAGATCGGTTAGCACTTCAAGCTCTGACAGATTTTCTTTGTCTGATCTGTGTCCCAGTTTCAACGCTTTCCAGGATTTAAATGCATTGACTAACCCGGAGCTAGAATCAAAAGATCATGCGGATCACGTCCCTTTTACTTCATCTCCACCTCTAATAACAGAAACGCACGCAAATGTTAATGCTTCAACTTTCAATACTCACAAACGGAGTCGGTCACTGAGTTCTTCCAGCTCTAGATCTACTTCTTCCTCTTCTTCATCTTCGGCTTCCGATGTTTCGCATCATGGCATTGCTTTTTAAGAACACAGATTCAGAGAACCCCGATTTGGGAATACAGAGTATGACTACAGGGAATATCATCGAACCATCTCAGAATGATTCACCAGGTGAAAAAGAGGAAAGATCACAAAGTAGGCCAAACCTTTCTAGTTCTACATCAAGTTCTAATTCATCAGCGTCATCTGCAAAAGATTTCTCTCCAGATGATGATGATGATCTGGACTACCTATATTGCACCTCCTGAAGAAAATACAGAGGCAAGTGATAGCCCCGGTAATGCAGACAGGATTTTGAACACAGATGAACCTGATAACACTTTTATATTAAGGCTTAAGGCTGTTTTTATACGATAATTATGATGACTGATTAAACATAAGTTAACGTAATATTTTAATATTCTGTTTAGTAATAGTGCTAAACTGATTTATGGGAAATAATTGAATTATAATCTGACATGAGTCTTGTTTAATACCAAGTTAAATATTTTTTGTTAAAGAGATTCTAAGTACATGATTTATTTAGTTTTTACTAGTTTTTTCCTGGTCAAAGTATTGTTTTCTTTGTATTTACTAAAAATAATGTCAAATTATAACCCTTTCTTTAAAATGTTTTTGACTATTTTTCATATCTTTTGTAGATACAATTACAATTTTGGCATTTAATGAAAAAAAATTAGTGGAAGAAAGTCACTATAATTTTGTTTATTAAATATATATATATAAAATAAGTAAAACGTTTCATTTCATTTCATAAAATAGATAATTAACCATTAAAGTTTACGATAAAAAAATACTGCACATATAACGTACATAATGACATCGCTGCAACTAATTTTATTCATCTAAAATCAATTAGTGGCTCTCCTGAACAAATACACATTTTAAGTTAGTGACGGTATTGGATTTAACGTGCGATGTGTCATCCGCGGAACGTGAGGGATTAGATTTCATATAGGTACCTGTGTAAGCTCGCAACTTTAATAATTCAATGATTACTGCACAGATGTCTCTTTTAACAAAATCTTAATCCTTAATTTGTCAAATTTGGAAGTGACCCCACCTACAAAGCTAGCGGTTCTGTGTTCGGTTCCCGGTCAGAACTAATATTTGTGTGATGCGCATGAATATTTATTTCAGTATAAGAATGTTTGTCATTGTCTAGTAATAGGAAAAAAAGGGTTTTCCTACGAACATCCGAGTTAGCTTACAAATTAATCTTTATTTAAATATGTATAAAATAAGAATATAAAACTTCGTTAGCGTGACGCGTGCAATTACCAATAGCAAAAAGATATTTGAAATGGAAATTAGTCCTAACTCAATAAATCAGTCAGGCTGATTTGTTTCTTTAACAGAGCAAGTTATAGTTTACAATGCGTTGAAATTTCATGTCACTGGTTACTTGTAGTCACTATGCAAGCAAATAAAGCTAGGTTGCACTTCGCTTTCGAGTAAACAAGTCGGCAGAACAAAGGGTATCGCATATCAAACGATTGCGACTTACTCGTAGTTTCGTAATGAATTTAATTTAATATTAGGGTTGCTAAAAAATATTGATTGTCCATCATGGTGAGAGTTTCAACAAAGATCAACTTGTGCTTATAAAATTATAATATTGTTATAGTAAATAGTCAGCAAGTCTCTTACATGTAAAGAAGGTTTTTTTTAAAATTGTACTTATGATCTTAAAAACCTTTTTGTGTCATCAGAAATTCATATTTTTATGAATCATTACCTACTAGTATAATATTAAAAGATAGATAAGGTTTTTTAAATGGTTTTATTGTTCCTTGTGCTCTGCCTACCCTTTTTGAGGAATACCAGCGAGTTAATACATATTAATGTATTTAATAGTAGGCAGAAGATGATAATTAAACATTTTTATTACTGTAACGAAAGCGCTTGATAACCCTGCTGCGTTTTGCTAAATTGACAACAAATTATTTATGAATACGTTTGAAGGTGCGGTGTTTCATTACTGAGGTGAATCTCGACCGATACAGTTACTTTCAGACTTAAATAAATCACCATGTAAGTATGTATTTTATATTATTATATTTTAGATAAAATTTATTCAAAAATTTTGTAATCAAACTAATTATAATGTTTCAATATATATTACAGGTCGGATTCAGAAGTTTATGGTAATGAGACGAGAGGATCATCAAAAATAAGAAAAGTAAAACCATCCCGAGCGGAAGCACTCGACGATTTATCGAGGTTAGTATTTTTACTTCGTTCTTATTTAGTTCTACGAATAAGAGTGATTTGATAGTTTACTTAGTGTATGATTATATCATTAGTTTATCATTAATCATTATTTCCTTTAAATGATTTTAGGTCTGACTCTGAATATGAGATAGCGCCGAAACCGAAAAAAAAATCATCTCGTCGTGCAGTTAAAAGTTGTAAATCAGTCCACGCTGGCTCTCGGGATGATTTATCGCGGTAAGTACATATTGCTTAGCCCTATAAATAAAAACTATTTGTTTAATGGTTTAATTGTAATTTTTTCTCTTAACAATTTTAGGTCTGCCTCTGAATACGAGATAACTAAGCCGAAGAAATCTTCATCGAGCTCTATAAACAAAAAAGCTCAAGCTATCACTTCAGACGATTTGTTGAGGTACGAATTTTGTATTATTAAATGATCGTATTGGAATATAATTTCCTCTAAAAATAAAATAATAATTTGTATGACGGTTTACTTGGAATATGGTTTCAATTGTTTAATGTTTATTTACCGTACGATTCCAGCTCTGACTCTGAACACAAGGTAAAAAAGCCAAAGACATCCTCAACCCCAACAGCGGTGAAACGGCAGCATAACGGAGCAGAAAAAGCTAAAAGGTAAGTTAGATGCTCGTTTGAAATACCTATCTTATTAATGTATTAAAATGTTGTTTAAAATGTTTTTAACCACCACCACACCACAACTTATTTATTTAGAATTTTTAATTTATTCTTTTTTTATTTATTTTCAGCCTGAACAAGAAGAAGGACATTTTTGGATGCGAGTACGAGAGCATTGCAGCATCGAAGGATACAGTGTCAACAGCAGCTATTTCAACCTTCCAGAGCAGAGTAGCCAACGGAGTATCGCGACGTGTTGCATCGGCTAACGGTGAATTTTATATAGATTTAAAGGTGTATAATACTAATGATTTTACTAAATATACTCCCGATGAACGTTGGAAAAAGGCTCTACTAACGCTTAAATTGCAAGCGGATCAAGATTCGTCTCAGTGGAGCCTTCTCCAAAAATTTGTTAAGAACTGTCACACCGTTTTCAAAGATTCAAACGCAGTTTTTTACTCCGATAAAATCAATCCTTAATTAAATAATACAGGTTTTTTTTAATAAATTGATAGAGGTTCGCTTAGCTTTACAAAAAATGCCTTTTTGTGCTACGTGTAGTTTATCTATACAAAAAAAACATTGGGTGGGACACTTACGTACGAATGCACACAAAAACAAATGTACTGAGCTTCTAAGTGAGGGTGTTCAGTTAATTAAATCAGCGTTTCGCTATCGTATTGCCAGTTATAGATTAATAGCGCGTACCGAAAATGAACAGAATTCCATCCATTCTTTTTTTAATCATATGTCTAACCAAATTAAAACATTATTAGACGCTTTACTTGAGACAAATACTTGTATTAAAGTTAATGTGGAACTTTTTTGTACGTTCATGCTTTTTAAAAATAACTCTCAAGAAATAAAGTCATTCGCTACTAAAAATATCGCACTCCACAAAAACTATGATTTTCAGGAAATATTTTTAAATTTCCTCAATAGCATTTTAAAAAAAGTTGAAGAATTCCAAGATCGGGACAGTGGATGGACATTTCTGAATAACAATCATTTAGAAATAAATGTTAATAAATATAAACCGCTATCTGGATCAAGCTTTATCGAGTTGCCTAAATTAATAAAAAATAAAAAAGCATGCATAAATATTCATAATAAAGACCCATTTTGCTTTTTGTGGTCGGTAACTGCAGCTCTTTATCCCGCGTCGAGTCACGCCGATCGAGTAACGTCATATCCCGATTTTCGCCAAGTCCTCAATACGGAAGGAATCTCTTTTCCAGTAACGTTTTCAGATATTACAATATTTGAAAATAATAATCCAAACTTATGTTTAAATGTCTATGGTCTAAAAAAGAATAAGATAATAGGACCGCTTTACAAATCTGAATCAAAAAATAAGAAAAGAATTCACTTGTTACTCGTTGAAGATAGGAATAAATCCCATTACTGCTTAATAAAAGATTTGGCTTGTCTCGTTAAGTGTCAGATAACAAAACACCACGGGAAACTATATATTTGCGAAAATTGTTTATGTTTTTTTTCTTCAGCTGAAAATGTAAATAAGCATGTTTGTTGTGGAGTTGCAACTGTCCTACCGAAAAATGGTTCTGTTATTCAATTTCAAAATTTTGAACGTAAACAAAATGTTCCTTTTGTAATTTATGCGGACTTCGAAACAATACTGCAACCCGTAAATAATAGTGAATCAGAATTAAATACAGATAACACAATAACCCTACAACGACATATTCCTGCAGCATTTGCATATCAAATCGTTTGTTCATCAGATCAGAACAAAAATCGGTTTACATCTTATCGTGGTTTAGATTGCGTTGACAAGTTCATTGATTCTTTACTGAGTGATGTAAATAAAATTAATGAGGTTTTAAAGAGCTACACCTCCATGATATATACTGAAGAAGATGATAAAAAATTTAGAACTTCTCAACGTTGTCATATTTGTAATCATTTATTGTTTAACGATAAAGTAAGAGACCACTGTCATATTACAGGACAATTTCGAGGTGCAAGCCATAATTATTGCAATTTACAATACAAACTCCCGAAATTTATACCGGTATTTTTTCACAACTTATCAGGATATGACTGTCATTTATTTATAAAAAAGTTGGGCGAAATCCCGGGGGCTATTAAAATTATACCTAAAACCAAAGAGAACTACATTTCATTTACGAAGTTTATTATGATGGATGACAATAGTTTAATACAGTTAAGATTTGTTGATTCTTATAAATTTTTAGGAGAAAGTCTTAATAAGCTCACTAAGACCTTACAAAAAGAACAATTCGAACATTTACGATCATGTTTTTCAAATGAAAAACAATTTAATTTATTGACTCAAAAGGGAGTTTATCCCTACGATTATGTAACAGGGTGGGACTGTTATAAAGAAAAAAAGTTACCTCCTAAAGAAATTTTTTTCAACTCTTTAACTAACGAAGTAATCACTGATCAAGATTATGAGCATGCACAGTTGGTTTGGTTAGAATTTAACATTAAAAACTTAGGAGAGTATACAGATATTTATTTGAAGACGGACGTTTTGCTTTTGACAGATATTTTCGAAAATTTTCGAAAGACTTGCAAGTATCATTATCAGTTAGATCCAGCTTTTTATCTTACAGCACCGAGCTTATCATTTGATGCAATGCTTTTAAAAACAGGCGTTCAATTGGAATTAATTAATGATCTAGAAATAATACGCATGATACAATCTGGTATTCGAGGGGGCGTTTGTATGTGTTCCAGACGCTATGCTAAAGCCAACAATAAATACATACCTGATTATGATTCATCTCAGAAAAACTCATTTATTGTGTACATGGATTGCAATAATTTATATGGTTTTAGTATGTGTCAAGCTTTACCTTTGAGCGATTTTAAATTCTTGTCGCAAAAGGAACAAAACGAATTAAATATCACAGCCGTGGATGATAATGCGGAGTACGGTTATATTCTTGAAGTTGATTTAATTTATCCTAAAGAATTACATAATTATCACAATGATTTACCGTTTTGTCCAGAAAAAAGTATTCCACCAGGAGGAAAAAATCCAAAACTTATACCTAATTTATACAATAAGTTTTATTATGTGATTCATTATGTTCATCTCAAAAACTGTTTAAAACATGGACTTTTGTTAAGCAAAATTCATCGCGTCATAACTTTTAAACAAAGTTCGTATTTAAAAGAGTATATAGACCTAAACACCAAATTGCGTCAACAGGCTAAAACAATATCTGAACAAGACTTTTTTAAGTTATTAAATAATGCTATGTTCGGCAAAACTTTAGAAAATAACGAAAAAAGGGTCAACGTGCATCTTGTTAATCAATGGAGTGATAAAAATAATAAGACAAAAAAAACAAAAACCGCTAAAAAGCTAATTTCAAGACCCAATTTTCACAGTGTATCTATATTTTCAGAAAATTTAGTGGCTATACAATTAAAACCTGAACAAATTTTCCTTGATAAACCAATCTACATAGGGTTTACTGTTTTAGAATTATCAAAAAGTCATATGTTCGACTTTCATTATTCAATAGTAAAGCCCTTCTATGAGGACCGAGTTCAGTTGTGTTACATGGACACAGACTCATTTATTTATACTATAGAATGTGAAAATTTTTATCAAGATTTACAAAACATTTTTTTACCTCATTTTGATACAAGCAATTATATAAAAAATAATCAGTATAACATTCCTCTCTTGAATAAAAAAGTTCCGGGTCTGTTTAAGGACGAAATGAGCGGAAAAATCATAATGGAATTTGTAGGATTGCGTTCAAAGCTCTACTGTGTTAGAACTGAAGATAGTACTATTAAAAAAGCAAAAGGCGTTAAAAAATACGTAGTTCGAGATTTAAATGTTTCTGATTATACGAAGGTTTTGTTTCAGAACGATGTTGTAAGAAAGAAAAACATTTTGTTCAAATCCATTAAACACGAAATTTTCACACGAAGTGTAAATAAAATTGCATTGTCTTCCAATGACGACAAGCGATTTATTTTAAATGATAAAATCATGACTAAATCTTGGGGACATAAATCAATATTAAATTTGTTATAAATTAAAGTACAGTAGCTATAGTTGTTGCGTCGAACGAACTTCTATCAATTTATGGACTTTTAACAAGTATCTATCACTATTTGTGAAATATTGTATTTTTAATGTTTTCTTCTTTAATAAATGTAGAATTGTAAAACTTGTAAAACTCGTTGGTTTATTATGGTTTATAAATAAAATGTTTAGTGTATAAGTTGAGAATATTTGTATTGTAATGATTATTACATAAGGAATAAATATATATGTATGTAAGCTGATAATTATAAAATAGATTATAAATAAATAAATATATTGTTATCATAATCAAGTAAATGTTTTTTATTTAACCAATCATTTCCCTGGATGACTTAAGTAAGTTGATAACTGATTGAAAAATATGAACGTAATTTTGAACTTAATGCAATATGTTCCAAATACTATTAAGTTTACATCTAGACTTATCAACTTATTCACGCAATTCACGGATTTATACTACCTGTAAAGATAGGTCCAATAATTGTTAAGTTAATCGCTAGACGATTCATAGAATATTCATAGTGAAATAAATGAACTTAAATTATGAGTAAAAGAAATGTGTTATATTATTTAACATAAAATCAAAGCATTTGATCGTATTTTTCTTTAATGAAGTTAAATTATACAATACTAAATCAGAAAGAGTGCTTCTTGATAGTTCTGATGTTGACATGTTGTTACGTGTTCAGATAATTTTGTTAACGCATGGAAATTGTAATTGATAGGTTGATAACATGTTGTTACATGCTCAGTTAATTTTGTTAACGCATGGAATTTATAATTGATATAAATAGAAGCGGCTATAATAAGTTATCATTCCGTATCCTGATATCTTACATTACAAGAGTTGACTCGTATCTCAAGTTTGGTAAGTTTAATCTGAATTGTTTTATATTTATATATGTTTAATCAAGTGCATTACACTGATTAACATACCTTAAACATCGTTTATAATATTTCTTTTGTTTCAGAATATGGAAGGATTCCAAGATACTCCATTCATATTTTCTCAATATGCCCAGGATCCGTTAGAAGGATATCAAGAAGAAGAAGAAGCTAGGATAGCTGCGAAGGAAAAAACAAAAACTAAGCTAACTAAGGCTAAGAAAAGACTAAATAAAGTTGTGAAAAGAAGTGTACGAGGACACCCGCCATCATTCGTTATAAATAACGAAGCAGCTAAGGGCAATAGACTCATAAAAATTCAAATAATTAATATAAGTGACACCATGCCAGATCAACACGACGACAGCAATGAAAACGTTCTACTCAGTGCGCAGTATGTGGCGAATGATGGATTTGACGAGATAATAGAAAGCGCAGAAAATTTAATAAATAAAATATCAAAAAAGTTATGTGGCTATAGTGTTAGTTATTAAGTGTAAATATGTTTTGTTATGTAATAAATATTTTAAAATTATTTTGTTGTTTTATTCCTTACGTATACATCAACCAGAAAGTTTTTTCTTGTTTAGGTGTTAGTGTCAAAAGCAACATTTTTAACTATAAGTAATTAAGATAAACTTCTTTTAAAAAACTTTTTGGTTAATGTTGATTAAATATTAGCACTACTAACAGAAATAGGTATGAGTTGTTATCATTTATTTATTAGAAATAAAATATATCATTTTAAAACAAATGATAACTAACTTTGCTTATCAATGGGGTGAAAAAAAATCAAATTAACAGTAATATTATGGTTTTTATTAAATCATAATATATGTAAACAATCACAATACATTTTTCAAACATAGATAAAAAATTTTTAACGCACAATCTTTGTAATTAATGAAATATATGATCTTTCGTTGTCAAAATACTTCACACAGAGTGAAAATTACAAATGAGAATATAAAGATAAATTATTTTCAGAATACCATTTTTTTATACACATAACATTTTTTAACGCACAAGATTTTTTATGAATTAAACAATTATATGTAGTTCTGTCTTTACAATACTTTTGATACATAGATTCGAATTTAGGTAAGCCATTTTCACCTAAGTCTATTACAGTACAATTACTACATAAATCTTTAACCCATTGAATTTTTTCTAACCCTTTTACATATATTTTCTTGTTTTCCAAGTAGGCGGGAATCATTCTTTTAAATTCCCTATAGTCAACATATCCATCGCGCCATAAAATACCAAGGTTTTTTTCTATCCATCTCACTTGTCTTTTTTCGTTTTCCGATAAAGCCGAAAATGGGTATGGAGGTTTTATTGAAAATACTTGTGTGTATTCATTTGTACTGTATGCAAATTCCTTAACAATAAATTCATTTTTATACGATTTAAATCCCTGAAGATCCACGAACAAACGTTCAGTCATCATGATATTTTTCGTGTAATGTTGCTTAAGGGTTTGTATTCTACAATACTATCATTCAGAATTAGACAGTACGCCGCAGTATTATCGGGTATATCCTGTTCGCACTCTAATTCAACTCTGACATCTATTGAACCTGTTTTTAAGGTTTCGTTTTGACGTGAACAATCGATTACAAAAAGAGGACCTTTCTCTTTAAATTCTTGCGGACTTAACAACGGTGTTTGACCGCGGTTATAATAAGACTGCTGAAATTTAGCGTACTGTTCGTATAATAAAGCATACTTTTCAGCTCCAAAACTTACATTTAAACTTTCATACGGAAAATAGTATGAATTTAAAAAAACTTTGACGTCTCTCAAATGACAATGATCAAACCATGTTACATCTTTGTTGGCCATATTTTTTCTATCCGTTTTTAATCCAATTATAACGTATCGTGGTTTTTCAATTTGAGATGAAGTTTTGATTGACCAAGAATGTTTAGAGGTTTTAGGTAAAAGCGGATACTCATACAGATCCCAATTTCTGAAAGCTATCTGAATAGCACGATCTTTTTCTAAATATTTGAGTAAATTTAATCTTACCTGATCAGAAACTTTAATGTGAGGCATACGCCATACTATTTTAGATATAGTAATATTGTCTATGTATTCATTTGTATTCAACTTTACGCTATTTAAATTACTATTCGATCGTAGAAGAATAAGTTCATGTTTACAGTTGATAATTATTTTCTTATAATCCTCTGCGAAACCAAGAATCTTATTTAAAGGAACAGATACAGAAAATGAGTTATGTGTAATTTTAGTACCATCAACGTTCCAACCCCATAACTGTGACATTAACGAATCGAGTTCATTCATGGATACAAGAGATTTCATAGTTGTGGTAACTCCAGCGTTTTTAATTTTATCTACTTCGATCCCATTCAGTTCATATCGAATATCTTGAAACATATGTAGTATAGGGTTATTAGTTAAAAGTACACTGTTCACCTTTGCTTTTGTCTCTCTATTGAATACTGAAACAGTGCCTTCCACATAGAGAGTACTCGCCGAAGGCAATACGTAAAGATCTTGTTGGTTAATAGGTATACGGATTTCATCATTCAAGTTAAAACTTGTTACGTAGGGTTTATATGAATGATATTCGAAACTTTCAATCGTGTCATCAAAGCTAAAACGATCTGTTAAGTTTAGTATACTCATTTTAACAATCCAATGTTTCTTAAAAATTGTTTATTTTCTTTTGTAAGCTTTGCAAGTTGCTTATTAGGTCTTCTTTTCTTGATAGCACAAAGATTACTAATACGTTTGACGTGCGAGACTTCGCTTTTATTGAAATCTATCATTTTTTACGAAGATGTAAATATATTTGAATCTCTTCACCTCGTAAATTAACTAAATTATCATTTACGTCCAATATTCTTACTTTAAGAGAGCTCAAGTTGATTTGTGTTACAGGGAAATAAATTACGTTTTTCGGTGTTTCTATAATCCGATAGCCTGGTGGTACATTAGGCACAAACTCGTGAATAATATGACTTGGTTTTCCGTTTACAAATGATCCGCTCACTATATCACATTCAACTCGCACTATAGTTGTAGACAGAATGGATACAGGAAAAGGGGACTCTGTTAATATATTAGCTTGAATAGTTTCTTCGCCAAAACCTAGTAACTTGCCAATCGAATTTTCTTTATTAAAATACACATTTTTTGAACACAATATAGACGTCTTTAACGTATTATTATTACATGTCAGTGAAAATGTGCATCCTTGCAGGTGTCTTTTGAGGTAATCATCAAGGTCTTGGAGTTCGTATGACCCTTCAGGAATTTCTATTACTTCGTTTTTACCATAATAAAATTTATTGTTTCTATAATCTATATTAGGTATAGAGTTAAAAGTCGACATATATAGCAACCCGCATTCATATTCACCATTCAGTTGAAAAGCTGGTGAATAATTAGTGATCAGGGTAGAAGAGGTTCCGGTTATAGATAAAGTGAAAGACATCGTGAGAATGATAAGGTTTTTATTATACAGAGATATTTAAACGTGCACTCCAAAACTTTTTTAAATATTTTAAACATAAATGCCCGCAATTTACAGTGTTAAACTTTTGGTAAGTGTTGTAGTTGTAAAAAATATTATGATGTTTTAAATACTTTATTAATTCTAACGGTGGCTGAAGATCACCATAACTATTAAAATATTCACAATAATTGTTATCCTTAACATAGGCTACCCAGTGAGTCCCTTGGTTTTCAGAACTGTCTAAATTTATGATTCCACATTCTACTCTTTTTGGTTGTTTTGGCAAACTATCTCTCATATAAACACCGCGAAAATGAGGTATTTCTTTAGAATACTTTAAAATATCTATATTAGTGAGAGCACGTCTGGGTAACCTTTTATATAGTTTTTTGTATGTTTTAAACACAACCCTTTGCCGTTCTTATACGGTTTAATATGTAAACCTTTTCCTAATGCAATAGATTCCATCATTTTGTTATGGCGTTCTGATTCAACTAAGTTTTTCTTTGCAGCTTTGTAATCCCCAACAGCTTTAGCAATCCCAGCAGCCCCTCCTGCCAAAGATCCCAATGCAGAAAGTCCAGCAAAGATAGGTATTAGTGGTAATATACCTCCAGATTTTGGAATCGGAATTAAACGAGGAACTCGTACTTTTTTGTTATTTGCAAATATCTTTTTTGCCGCAAGAAATGCCTGCTCGATCGTAGTGCCATTCTTTTTGGATTTTTTATTTTTCAATTCCCTACGTATCTTAGAAACAAATTGTTTGAATGATTTTATCCCTGCACCAGCTTTTATTTTAGTCTTCATCACTTTGCTAACTAACCATGAAGCGAGCTTTTCTCCTCTTCTTGTATTTTTTGACTTTAATCTCTGTTTAGCCATTTTATAAAGTTCTAAATCTGCACTGTGACGATCTATTAGGTTAGAATGTTTATCGTAAGCAATGTCGTGTTGCATACACGCGTTGTCCAAATCATTAATTCCCTTATCACCTCTTAACAACCGCTTGTGCAATTTTGTACCTGGTCCACAATAATTATAACCAGGTAAGTGCAGCTCAAACGGTAAGTGATTAATAATACTATTTAAAAGTCCTCTCCCTTTCATATCCAATATAATAATGATAAGTTTTAATACAATAAAGTTAATAAATATACTCATACAATAGCATTTCTATCAATCCAGCTATTTTCGCTATCATGAAGCCCTAACCACTTTACATACAATTTTTCCCCCCTCTTTTTGATCACCTTTTCTATGAGGTAAACATCAGGATGTTTCGTTTTCTGAAGTTCTTGTTCGTAAAATGAACCGAGTATTTTATTTTTTCGTTGATCTTCAATAAGGTAAGTAACTGGACGAGTGCGATTAACATGTTTAACAGTAAATATTTCTGTTGACCAATTCGGTGTATAACCTTTATGAAAGGCACTTTTATACTTGCTTATGCGCACGCTATCTCCTATATTAAATTTATTTGATCCATTGACTAGATTGGATTGTGCGCTTTCTATGTTTTTCTTTACTTTGGACTCAATATCAAAATTAACATCAATAGGTTTAAATTTCGTTGTACGATGCATAGTTCGATTATAGGATTTAACTATATCATCCAAAGGTTTTCCAACCCATTTATAATTTCCAATGAAACTAAAATATTTGTAAAGTTTATTTTTGAGTGTTTTTATTAACCTTTCAACAATAGATGCTTTTTTAATTGAAAACGTGGAATAATGATTTATTTTTAATTTTTTTACATAACAATCAAATTCATTATTATAAAACTCTGTTCCTAAGTCTGTCTGTAAGTTTATCGGAACTCGTTTTGATGATTTAATAATTTGTTCGAATGAATTTTTAATTTCTATTTTCTTTTTAGATTTTGTTGGAATACACCACGCGTACTTTGAAAAGGCGTCAATTACAACCAAAATGTATTTATATCCTCTATTTATCTTATGTAAATTTTGTAAATCAATTAAATCCGCTTGCCACAAATCATCAATTCCTTTTAATAAAACTGCTCGTCGCTTAAAGTTTTTTCGAGCTGACCTGTGTATCTCGTTCACGACTTGCTGCTTTGTCATTGTTTAATTTGTTGAATATAACGTCTATTTCCTTTTTTGTATAAAAGTTCAATTTCAACTGATTTGCCAACTGATGAATTTGAGAATTTATAGTATCAAACATAGAATCTAGATACTCCTTCTGATAAAGGTTCAGAACGAGCTTATCGACATACTGCTTATTAACGGCATCATCAGGTAACAATGGAAGCGCAAGCCCCTTTAATCTTAATGATTGTAAATCGAAATGACCATCATCTGATCGGAGCAAAGCATTATTTTTAAGTTCAGAAATTTCAGATACACGAAGGCGTTTATGAAGATGATGACCAAATTTGTCTATGTTCATTTTTATGATGTATTTGTACGTCAAAAGTTCTGCCTCGACTAACGATAATAGTAAAGTAACTGTTTTATATATTGGCATTGTTAACTAATCCTGCTTCTTGCAGTTCTTCAATAACAGATATGATTTCATTATCCAATCCTGTATTCCCAGCTTCACGAGAAGCTATAAGCAATTTTAATCTTTCTACTAATTCGTTTGGGTTATCCCAGTATACATATGATACATCGGCTTTAACTTTTTTCATGGTCGGTAATCCTTCACCACTTATTAAACGTTCTTTAGCTAATTTAAAAAGAGGTCTTATTACGTATAAATATTTCATGCCTTTGTTGCTTTTTATTGGTTTATTAGGATTAAAATCTCTTCTATGTGCATTAGTTTCTAATAATAAGATTTTATAATTGCGTTTATCATCCTCAGTTATAATATTTAAATCCGGTACTTTCTTATATAACAATTCGTTTAAACCTGGCGTTAAATAGTAAGTATGGCCATTTACTTTCAATTTTTTATCACTTGTTGTGTATACCGGACAGGATCCCAACATTAGCTTGTCTCGTTCCGTTCGAACACCAAAAGGTATATTTAAGTTGGTAATATAATGCTTTTGAAATTTAGGATCATCACGAGGAGATGCGAAAGAATCTGTCGTCTTAAATGAAATATCATTTGTTGAATCCTGATCATTAGTATGTTCACTTTCCACTCCATCGCTTACATCACTTTCATCGTTGGTTGATGTGTCATCCTCTTGATCTTCATTATCAAGACTAGAATGAGAAGATTTCCTCACAACCGTATGATTATGAATAGATTGCTTCTTTTCTTCACTAGGACTCAATTTTAATCTTTTTACCGACTTTCCCCATTGCAATCCGTCATCAAAATCATTATAATTAGTATTTAAGTAATTATTCTCATTTTTAACTTTAAATATTTCATTAAGCGGTTCTGTTATTGGTTTCAATACTGATTCCAACATCTTATCATTATCAGATTTCATATTACGAATCAGTCTAACCTTCTTTTTAACGGCTTCGACAGATTTAATTACTTTTTCTTTCAAAGTTTTCTCGTCATTCATTTTAAGGTTCATGTCTGATCTTGATGGGGTCCTATGAAGCAATAAATGTTTCATTATAATGCATTATGTATTATAATTAATCCATAATGATAAATGTGTCAAAACCCATTCTATAACATCCAGAATTACGACTACAATCCTTATTTATAACCAAGTAACTACG